>RJWJ010022164.1:0-26730 GCA_004363605.1 Indri indri | reverse complement strand
CCAATTTATCCTTTAGGCACAGAGAACACCATGCCCAAGGCCCACGGTCCATCGAGGACCCATGAGAATGTTTTGTTTTCTTTTGTTTTTATTGAGTGACTGATTGAGACAGGGTTTCACTCTGTTGCCTGAGCTAGAGTGCAGTGGCCTCATCGTAGCTCACTGCAACCCCACTGGGCTCAAGTGGTCCTCCTGCCTCAGCCTCTCTAATAGCTGGGACTACAGGTGCACCACCACACCTGGCTAATTTTTTTTTTTGGTAGAAATGAGCTCTCGCTGTGTTGCTCGGGCTGGTCTCGAACTCCCGAGCTCAAGGGATCCTCCCACCTCAGCCTCCCAAGGTGCTGGGATTATAGGCGTGAGCCACCACACCCAGCACAAGAACGTTTTCCTTGTAATTTCCACAAAAATCAGAAGAGAAAGATGAATATATAATGAATCCAACCTGGATTATATTCATCTTCATATCGTCAAGGTGGTAAAATATTGCTTTTTACTTCCTTCTTTTCTTTCTTTCTTTCCTCATATGTGTGTATAAATTACAGAGGAAGGAGCTCAGGAAGACAAAAGTGCCCAGGACCCACGAAAATCATATGGTCCTGTTCCTCCTCATCCTCCAACCAACCCCGCTTCTCCCTCCTTCCAACATCCGTGACTGTCGGGCCAGGTGTGGGTACCTGGGGATGCCAAGATAAGGAAGGTGTGCTTAGCACTCACAGAGCTCTGTCTTACAGGCAGGAACGGGCAGGAAAATACCCAAACGCTAAAAACTAAAAGCTGTTCAACACAAGAAAGGAGAAGTGATCACAGTACACCATTGGAGTGTTCGCTAGGCAGCTTTTTTTTTTTTTTCAGACAGAGTCTTGCTCTGTTGCCCTGGCTAGAGTGCCGTGGCATCAGCATAGCTCACAGCAACCTCAAACTCCTGGGCTCAAGCAATCCTCCTGCCTCAGCCTCCCAAGTAGCTGGGACTACAGGCACGCGCCAGCATGCCCGGCTAATTTTTATCTATATATATTTTTTTAGTTGTCCAGATCATTTCTTTCTATTTTTAGTAGAGACGGGGTCTCGCTCTTGCTCAGGCTTATCTCGAACTCCTGACCTTGAGCGATCCACCCACCTCGGCCTCCCAGCGTGCTAGGATTACAGGCGTGAGCCACCGCGCCCAGCCTAGGCAGCTTTTATGTAATTATGATTACTGATTTTTTGGAATTTAGAATCAACCTATATAAATATGGACTATTTATTGTTTTAACCAGTTGCACGTATGATTTTGCAAATTCTGATTTAAATGGCAATCTCAACAGTATGAAAAGGGCTGTGGCATACAGGAATGCCAACACACTAGAGGGGCCAGCTCAAATCTTTCCTTGGAATTTTTTAATGTTTGCTTTTGTCCCATGGCCTTTGCTTTCAAAGACGTATCCATCTTGGGACTCCAGAGCAGGTGCATGTTCTCAAGGGAAGAAAATCCAAAGCACGACGTCGTTTGAAGCCACATTAGTCAAGTCTGAACTCAACAAAGGAGGATCCCAACTCCTGTTTCCCTGATGACGAGCGCCACCATGTGGCAGTGCCGTAAACATGCCCTCCGGTCCACCCTAAATGAAATAAGATATTGGGAGCATTTCTAATGTTTTGGGATTCACACTACTGCACATTTCGTATATACAATGGAACTCTGTTTAGCGCGTCTTTAATTCACAATTGCAGATTTGCACAATCCAAATTTGCGTAAAAGAAGACTTCACTATGTCACCTGGGCTGCAAACAGGCTGATGCTACTGTTGCAAATCTTGCAGCTTCTCAGCTCCAGGTGTCATTTGTATGACAGATGAAAGGAGGCCTGGGTGGGATTTATGATTATTTGTTTTATGTTAAGGATCAGCAAAAAGCAGTAAGAGGAATTAGAGAGTCCCATTTTCCAATTCGCTACACCTGCCTGCTCACTGTGAAAATCTAACTGATAGTTATGAGGAAAAGGCAACAAAATTCAACCAGAAGTTCAAGTGTAGCCACTGATTTTCGACATTGCCTTTCCGCTTCTGGCGAATGGAACCATGGATCTCATCATTCTGCAACTTTTCGCTCTTCAGTGTCTTTTTTATTGGCCACAAGACAATGCCCAAACTCCTTAACCAGCTAACCAGCACCTGTTCAGCCTCTTCAAACCCTTCCCTGGCAGAAAACTCTCCTCTGGGGAGTCCCACCTACCGATGATCTCCGAGGTGGGCCTCGTTGCCTCCATCCTCCTCCCAGAGGGGACGGTCGGCAGGAGAGCAGTTCAAGCCCTGCCGGCTCCGTATGCAGGTCTCACATTAGACAGCCCCACTTCCAGGAGGACCTCCCATCCCTGCTCACGGGCGTCAGGTGCACCGACAGGTGAGATCCTCCAGAAATGGCAATCAAGTTCAATGTGGTGGGAGGAGCGGCTTCGGCCAGCCCTGTCAGGGGCCCGGCTGCGTGAATGTTCAACCTCATTTGGAGTTAACATCAATGATCCAATGACCCTGGGGCCACACACTGTGCTAGGAGTGGGGGATGTAGCTGTGACTAAGTCCAATCACATGACTCCTCTGCTCAAACCCCCCACAGCCCCCCATCATGCTCAGAGCAAAAGCTAAAAATCCTTCCAGCAGCCTGCCGAGACCCCGTCTCCTCTCTCCACCGCCCCCTGGGCCATCTCACCGTTCTTGAGTAACCCAAGGCCGTGCCACCTGCCGTTTCCTCACCTGGAATGTTTCTCCCCCAGATAACCATGCGGCTCACTCTCTCGCCTCCAGGTCTTTGTCCAGATGTCGTCTTTCTGGTAAGGACATTTCCAGCAGTCATATTTGAGACTGCACCCCCACCCCCAGCCTGAGCTCTCGAGCCTCCCGAACAGTTTGGTTTCTGCAGAGTCCTCATAACCTCCCAGGTACTGCATCATACACTTATGTATTGTTCCATAAGGCCGAGGATTTTTGTCATTTCACATGATAGGCTCTCAGTAAGTAGATAATGAGTGGATGGATGAATGAATGAATGAATGAATGAGTGAGCAAGCCTGCCCTGTCCCAGTGGAGCTCACAGTCTTGCAAGAGAGAGCCGTCATTGGCAGACCCCACACGCGGGCATCTCGGTTTGGTGTGACAATAATCACACAAGTGGGAGAAGGAGGCTGCTGAACTGGATTCACCCAGGCTCTGCGACCAACCACACCTGGGTTCAAACCCCAGGCCCGCCCTGTTCTACCTGTACCCAGAGCCATGAATGGTCTGAGCCTCAGCTTCCTTGGTTATAAAATGGCACTAGTCCTGCCAATCTTAAAGGTGTATTGTGAGAATCGTAACCTCAATATGGTTCTGGTTTTTTATTCCAGCATTCTCAAACATTTGTGTTATTTTTTTCATTTTTTTAATTGAAGCATAATCCACATGTACATAAAAGTGCCCAAATCGTAACTGTAGGCTTCAATGAGTTTTCACAAAAGAAACCAGCCCCCAGATCAAGAAATGGAGAATTTCCAGCATCCCAGAAGCCCCTCCTGTCCCCCCTACTGCCTGTCACACCCCACCCCAGAGCACCCACTGCCCTGACTTCTAACAGCTTAGGTTGGGTTTGCCCATTTTCGTTTTTTACATCAGTGGAATCATACAGAATGCACGCTTTTGTGTCTGGTGTCTTCCACTTACCATTATGTTTGTGAGGTTTATCTGTTACTCTGTGTAATTGTAGACCATTCATTCTCATCACTGTACAGTGTACCACTGTAAGGATATACCCCAATTATCCATTCTGGTTTTGGAAGGCTTTTACACGTACGCTATTTTAAAGTACCAAATTAAGGCCAGGTGCAGTGGCTCACAACATGTAATCCCAGCAATTTGGGAAGCTGAGGTGGGAAGATAGCTTGAGGTGAGCAGTTCCAGACCAGCCTGGGCAATATAGCAAGACCCCACCTCTACAAAAAAAATTGTAAAAATTAGCTGAATGTGTGGCCTGTGGTCCCAGCTACTCTGGAGGCTGAGGCAGGAGCATCACTTGAGCCCAGAAGTTGGAGGCTGCAGTAAGCTGTGATCATGCTACTGCACTCCAGCCTGGGCAACAGAGCAAGACCCTGTTTCTAAAAAAAAAAAAAAAAAATTAAAATAAAGTACCAAACTATATCAGTATTATCATTCATGTAATGTCATTATTTCTGTGCTTTAAGAAATCTGTAACCAGAATAATTTACATCATGTGGCACACTTAAGGGGGCATTGGTGGCATTAAATTTGTATCTGAACCAAAGTTCAAGACCCTATGTCTTCTTTCCTATTTGGGGGCCATTGGTGAGTTTGAGCAGTTTTCCTTATTAGTTATCCTTAGGTCCCAGGAGCCACACTAAGCCTGGCCCACTTCCATCAGGAGAACGGGAGGGCTGTGGAGGGAAGAGACGTGAGAGGCAGGAAGGCAGCAAGGGGTGGGAGAGAAAGGGCAGAGAGGAGCCTACTGAATCCCAGCTCCCGCTTCATCCCTGCCCTGCCTGGAGCCTGAGAGCCTCCCCTCCCTCCGGACTAGCTTCCCGCCTTTTCCTTCCAGGGCCAAATCCCCTCTCTCAGGACTTGACCCTCCTTCCCAGGATCATGACTTTAAGCTGGGCCTTCTTGCCCTGCAGCCTCCCTGCAAGGTACAAGTGCTGCGGCTCTCTTAGAACTTGCACCTGGGGGCGAAGTGGAGATGGCAATGACAACCGGATGTTTTTCTGTTCTTTTCTTTTCTTTCTTTTCTTTAATTAAACTTGGTTTGGGCATTACCGGAACCAAATTCCAAAATAACAGTGATGTCATTTTGCTCCGGCGTCGCAGTCGGTAAGGGCAAGGACTACACCAGGTGAGGAACACAGAGGCTAGCTCACGCAACTTTGAATTATGACAATTTTAAATAGCTCACTAAAAGCACATCAATGGGGTGTAACATTTCTTGCAGCATTTGAAATAACACAAATGTTCTGTCTTTGAAAACTTGCCCCACACATCAAAGTTGAATGTCAAAGCTGGGGCAAGGAATTGGTGAAGTTTGTTTACACCGGCGCCACGTGGTGGTGACACTTCATACTGTTGAGTAAAATGTCTGTGTCCATCAGCGCAGGGAAAACAGTCTTGGATAGCTCGAGTGTTCAAGAGCGCACTTCTCACATGCAGTTGGGCAGCAGCGTGTTGGCGCTCATCATCTTCCTCGCGACTAGCAAACTGCCATACTGGAAAAAAATTTTTTTCCTTGGGGCCACAGTGTTTTATTACAAAGCTAGAATAAAAACTTCAAAAACAAAATGATCCTAATGTAATGACAAATTCGTTATTTTTTATTGTTTTCTGTTTGTGAGTTATATGCAATTAAATTGCCAATATTAATTGTAACAATACCAACAAGATTTTCACAAACCAACCGCAGGGTTTTGCCCAGGGTGCCACCCGTCATGTACCATGTATGCTACAGCATGTGCCTGTGCACCACGTGGCTGCCAAGGTAAAGAGATGTGTGAGTTACGTATGCTGTACGAGGCCCCGGACTCAAAACTAGCGTGAGTTAAATACAACTCACATGGTAGTTAACGTGGTGGAAACCGGTTTAGTTTCAACGCAATCAAATCCTCATTACTTCTTCAGCTAAATTCACAGAAATGTCCCTTTTACAAAATTCACATAGAAACTGTAGCCAGCTACCTCTCTATGTATTAAAAGCATAAGCCTTACTCAACTCCTTTACAAGCCATGAGCAAATTGCTTAACTTCTCTGGGCCTCAGTTTCCTCGCGGGGAGAATAATATTGACCACATTGAGATAATGCGTGTAAATCCCTTACTACTGTTTCTGGCACATAAATGCTCAATGTTTATATATTAAATAGGAGACAAAAGGGCAATTTTCAAAAGGCTGTGGAATAATTTCATTTCTGTTAACAGTAATAGTAGCTGGGCGAGGTGGCTCACGCCTGTAATCCTAGCACTCTGGGAGGTTGAGGCGGGAGGATCACTTGAGGTCAGGGGTTTGAGACCAACCTGAGCAAGAGTGAGACCCCATCTCTACAAAAACTAGAACAATTAGCCGGGCACCATGGCGCACGCCTGCAGTCCCAGCTACTAGAGAGGCTGAGGCAGGAGGATCTGTTGAGCCCAGGAGTTTGAGGTCATAGCAGTGAGCTATGATGACACCACTGCTATCTACCAGGGGCAAGAGAGCGAGACACTGTCTCGAAAAAACAAAAAAAAGTAATAGTAAATGGTAATATGGGTGTAGAAAAAGGTCTGAAGAAATAGATTCTAAACTATTAAAAGCAATCATTAGGAGAGTTTCACTTTCTACGGTATAGATTTACATGAGGCTTGCTTTTTTATAACATACTTGTACTTTTAAAATTAGTTTTTTGTATTGTGGCAAAAAACACATAACATAGAACTTGCCGTCTTAACCACTTTTGAGTGCACATTCAGTGGCATTTAGTACATTTACGCTGTGGTGCAGCCATCGTCACCGTCCGTCTCCAGAACTTCTTCATCCTCCCAAACCGAAACTCGGTCCCCATTAACTCCTCAGCCTCGTCTCACCCGTTGCCTCTGGTAACCACCATCCAATTTGTCTCTGTGGATTTGACTATGCTAGGTGCCTCATATAAGTGCATCATACAATATTTGTCCTTTTGTATAAAACTCGGCTTTTTAAATGAAGCAAATAGTAGGTGCTAAAGCAACATATGTCACATGTAATGTCCCCAATCACTCACTATTTTAGCAATTCGAACAGGGACCTCTGAGGGTTCCAAAACCCTTTCGGGGGGCCATGGGGTCAAATGATCCAATACTAAGAAGTTATTTAATTTTTCACTCTCATTCTTTCACAAGAGAAGTCCTCCAGAGGCCACATGACATGTGATATGCAGAAGACTAAACACAGAAGAGATGTGACAGTCCAGCCCTTTTATTAAGTAAGACTCTAAAGTAACACAATGCCACTCTTCCCAAAATGTTCTTGCTTTGGAAAATAGTTACTTTCCATTAAAAGGTAGAAATATTTTATTTATATTAAAATGTAATAGGTTTATAGTTGTTCCTCTCAAATTAGCAAATCATTTAATTCCATTTAATTTTTAAGAAGGTAAATATCTCTGGGAGGCCGAGGCAGGCAGATTGTTTGAGCTCAGGAGTTCGAAACCAGCCTGAGCAAGAGCGAGACCCCATCTCTACTAAAAATAGAAAGAAATTAATTAGACAGCTAAAGATATATAGAAAAAATTAGCTGGGCATGGTGGTGCATGCCTGTACTCCCAGCTACTCGGGAGGCTGAGGCAGAAGGATCGCTTGAGCCCAGGAGTTTGAGGTTGCTGTGAGCTAGGCTGACGCCACGGCACTCACTCTAGCCAGGCAAAAGAGTGAGACTCTGTCTAAAAAAAAAAAAAAAAAAAAAGAAAAAGAAGGTAAATATCAATAGTTATAACCTATAGGAACGAAAGCCTTTGAGGATCCTGAAAAATTTTTAAGGGTGTAAAGGGATTCTGAAACCAAAAATGTGGAGAATGGCCACATTAGGTTAATTTTTCCTACAATAAATGATACATGGATTGGCATGGACCAAGGAAAGTCTTTTCTGTGTATAGGTCACAGGTGACTGTCTCAGTTTCTCCGTGTGGACAACACCCTTTCCCTAGAGATCTTCACTCTCCTACCAGCTGACCATCAGCTTCTGCCTTCCAGCCTGCTCTAGCCCGCCACCCCTCACTCCCGCCTAAAAAACACCCAAAACCATTCCAATATGCCAGGTCGGAGCCCTCTTGGTCGCACCTACCTTTTATTCTCCTAAAATACTCACTTGAGTGTCTAAACGATTTCTCATCTCGGCTACTCCGGACCCACCACACCAGAATCTGGGCCGGGGTGGGTGTCAGGACGTGGGTATTTGACAGGTGGTTCTGATCTGGGCATCACACATAACATTGAGGAATTCGGGCTGTAGACGTTTAGGAGATTCACGTGTGTGCGAAAGTGATTACAAAATTTTGTTATTGTGAATAACGGTAGAAAAGGAATGTGACTGTTTTTTTGGTTTTTTGTTGTTGTTGTTTGTTTTTTGATATGACTTTTCTAAAAACTCACAGACTGGAAATCTCTTGTCACAGACACCTCTGCTGTATAGCCACACTGGTCTCCAGCCAGGTCTTCAGACCACAGAGCTCTTTCGACCCCAAAGCCAAGCCCTGTGTCTTATTAAAAAACACTTTATTAAAGACTCATATTATGTGGCCACCATTTCACCTGTAACGTCTCTGTTTGCAATCTGGCCTGACCACCCAGCTGTCCTCGGTTCTCCAGACTAGTCTCTCAGTCTCGTGCTGGTTTCCTTCCCAGCACTAGTGAGGCGTCCTAATTATCTATTGACTAGTTTTCAATCCATCTTCCACCACCCAGACTGCTAGCTCCATGAGGGTAGGAGTTGCTACTTTGTTCATGGGACAAATGTCCCTGGCACCTAGCACCAGCCCTAAGCACCCGGCACTTAGTAAAAGCTCTATAAATATGTACTGAACAAGTAAAAGCAGGTCAAAGACCACCAACTTTCACCTCTCCAAATTAGATTTCTTCTTTGAGTCATTTGATTTTCAGGGGAAAATTGTGCTTTCATTCTTCAGGAAAAAATTAATGAAACAGCCCTAAAATCAGCCTGTGCTAGAGTATACTGTAAGCTTTTATATAAAAAGAGGAATGTAAATATACCTGCATATATGCCTACATTTGCAAAAAGAAACAATGGAAGGATAAATAAAAAACTGATTTTTAAAAGTTGTTACTTTGTAGAAGGCAGGGAACAAGGGTGAAAGGATGAAAAGTAGACCTCTGAATACACCTGGCTTTACAGTTTCGAAACTGTATGTTTTACGTAATAACAAAAGTACATTAAAAAGAGCACAGCAGTGTTTAAAGATGGAAAACAATGAATCAAACTGTATATGAAGCTGTTGGCATCCCCACACACAGATGATTGCCTTCAGCAAACTCTATAATGCAGACTCCGTGTTCCTTGGGTGGAGTCTCTGCATTAGAGACCCATGTTCTCTGAAAGTCCCAGTGGCTGGGCCCCATCCACAGAGTTCCTGATTCAAGTCTGGCGGAATCCTGATAATTTGCATTTCTAACAATTTCTCAGTGACGATGATTTTGCTAATCTGGGACAATATGAAAACCGCTGCTGTAGACAAATACAACTACAAAAAGAAATCTACAAGCTTCGTTGAGTAATGACATTGTTAGTAATAATATTGGCAAGGTGTTTTTGTTATATGTAGCAGAATAAAGCAGGCAAGTCATTATAATGTCTTTAGGACCCAGGTTTTTTCAGATAATCAAAAATGAAATAAAAAAAGTAAAAACTCAGCCAGGCGCAGTGGCACACTTGGAGTGCTAATCCTAGCACTCTGGGAAGCCGAGGTGGGTGGATTGTTTGAGCTCAGGAGTTCGAGACCAGCCTGAGCAAGAGCGAGACCTGTCTCTACTAGAAATACAAAGAAATTAGCTGAACAACTAAAAATATATAGAAAAAATTAGCTGGGCATGGTGGCACATGCCTGTAGTCCCAGCTACTCGGGAGGCTGAGGCAATAGGATCGCTTGAGTCCAGGAGTTGGAGGTTGCTGTGAGCTAGGCTGATGCCACGGCACTCTAGCCTGGGCAAAAAGAGTCAGACTCTGTCTCAAAAAAAAAAAAAGTAAAAACTCTTAAAACTAGAATTGGAAATAGCAGTATAATTAGTTGAGGTTTTTTTTCCGTACCTTTAAAAAAAGTATCTATTTCCTTGTTCCCTACACCAGAAAGGACCAGGAGCAGCTCAAGCGCCCAGGTAGGAATGAGCACCCCTTACCCACAATTCATCATTTCTAATTACCATTTCCCACAAAAGGAACCTAGGAGCCTTGAAGAAATAACTGTTGCCAGGTCTGGGCCAGCACAAAATGAGGCTGGAATATCTTGTCGTAACAAAAAGCTTAGAAGCCTGTCAGACTGTCATCCGACCATTACTGGACCAACTTGAAGGAGCCCCTACTAGTCAAAACCAGGAGAACCCTGCATCCAGAGGATGACTTTGATTGCTTACAACACATCAAGTGTAGAAAGATCCATGGTCTCCCAACAAAAATTTAAAAAGTCGTTCCTGGATCACCTGTGGAGGATGTTGGGCACTGACTCATTCATTCTCAAAGCTGGTAAAAACCAAGGGGAAAAATAAGCATGTATCCTTTTTTGTTCAAACTGTATTTCAGTGTAACCAATAACCACAGGCAAGGTCTTCTTTACAGAATTTCGACTAGCAGGACGGGCATGGTGGCTCATGCCTGCAATCACAGCACTTTGGGAGGCAGAGGCAGGAGGATCTTCTGAGGCAAGGAGTTCAAGACCAGCCTGGGAACATAGTGAGACCCTATCTCTACGAAACAATTTTAAACATTAGCTGGGCGTGGTGGCACTTGCCTGCAGTCCCAGCTACTCAGGAGGCTGAGGCAGGAGGATCGCTTGAGTTCAGGAGTTGGAGACTGCAGTGAGCTCTGATAGCACCATTGCACTCCAGCCTGGGCGACAGAGGAAGACCATATCTCTCAAAAAAAGAAAATTTCAAATAGCAGATGTCAAAGTTATAATAAAATCCTTTTAAAAATCAACTTTTTAGGGATGAAAGTGTGGGTTATCACCCGCTCAAAAAAATTATAAAAATCAACTTTTCCAACACTCCTAGTGTTCAACAGCTCTGAAATCCTAAGGAGAAAGGTTGGCAGGACGTTAGTCTGGCTGGTTAGTCTGACACATCTGAACCCACTGATCAAGCTTAGCATCCCTACAGGTTGGAAAAGCGACATCGTGCGTCTCCAGAGGTGATGCAAGAGGAATTGCCCACCCCGTTCCCCGCAGAAATGAACCCAGATCTACATGAAGCCTCCAGATCTGCCAGCTTACAGAACACACAGGCTGGAAAAACCGGTCAAATGAAACCACAAATGTGTAATAAACCCAAACAAGAATGCAAGAACTGTAGGACAAACGATCCAGTTTCTTCAATAAATAAAACGTCATAAAGTGTATGTGTTGGGCTGGATTAAAAGAGGCGTAAGAAGCCTCTAGGCCTGGAGCGGTGGCTCACGCCTGTAATCCTAGCACTCTGGGAGGCCGAGGCGGGGTGGATCGCTCAAGGTCAGGAGTTCGAGACCAGCCTGAGCAAGAACGAGACCCTGTCTCTACTAAAAATAGAAAGAAATTATCTGGACAACTAAAAATATATAGAGAGATAAAATTAGCCGGGCATGGTGGCACATGCCTGTAGTCCCAGCTACTTGGGAGGCTGAGGCAGGAGGATCACTTGAGCCCAGGAGTTTGAGGTTGCTGTGAGCTAGGATGACGGCACTCTAGCCAGGGCAACAGAGCCAGACTCTGTCTCAAAAAAAAAAAGAAGCCTCTAAATGTCACCAGTGTCTCCTGCATGCATATCGATTGCAGCGCGCCAAATGGAAGACGACATTTGAGGCAACCGGGAAATGCAGACGTAGACTGGCAGAGGTCGGTTATGAGACATCCTTCATTTAGTTAGGCGTGACCATGAGAAATCCTTGTCCGTTAGAGATACCTACTAAAGTATTTTAGGGATGAAATTAAATCCTGAGATTTGCTTTAAAATCTGGAATCAGGGAGGGGCGTGGGGAGTGGCAAAAAGTTCTGATGAGTGAATGGGGGTTCATTTCCTTACACTAATCTATCATTGTGTATGTTTAAAATTGTATTTATAAAAAGGTAAATAAAACAAAATCAGAAACCAGAAACACAAGAAAGACCAAAACCCAAGATTGCAAAACACCAAATCTATATTTACATCCACATATAATAACATAACTTTAAGCTGAAATATATCATAAATAAAACAAGTAATGTCTACTATTTGACAACTTAAGTATCAACAATTAAATCAAACTGGAATGAAATAAATACATAAACAAAAATCCAACGAATTGTACCTCTATTATATGTACTGTTGTCTCAAAGGAAAAAAAACATACAAAACCAGTAGTATACCAATAGTTAATACTGATGGACAAAAAACATATTTTGAAGTACAAAGGGCTGTGAAAAAAAATGGTATTTTGATGCATTCAGAAATGTGGTTGAAAAGGAGAAATCTGAAAGCCCAGAAAATTTCGGCATAACACAAACTGACTTGTTTTCACATAGATTTGGTGATTTTTTTAAATACAGGTTTAAATTTCAGCCCTCTACTATCACATACCCCCTTTTAAGATTTACGTTTATAGTCACAGCAAGCTCTCTGTAACACTCATTGGATTAGGCAAAGACTGAATCAATTATCTTGCGAATGTGTTAATCTTCAAAAATAGGCTATAAAAGTGCAAAACTATGAAAACAAAATCTAGATTATGTACATATGGCTCAGCTCGTGAACAGGAAACAAGGTCAATAGTGTACATTTTCCTGATACAAAGCACTTCATTGCGATGCCAGCAGACCGATCTCAGGTCTCCCTTTAACACAGGAGTTAAGACTTCTACCAAGGACACCTCATGTTGCATAATGGAAAAAAAATCAGGACTCCTTTAGGACTTTATCCTTGCTCTGTGGAGAAGAGCAGGACCAGAAAAATAACAGTGCAAATTTCTTTTGAAACAGTTTCTTAATAAAATATTCTGTGGTTGCTAAACCCACGTACTGCTGAATCAACTCAGCCAGGGACAGCACATTAAAGGAACAAAAGTTTAAAATATCTAGTAAGCCAGTTTGTGGCTCTCCTAAGACCCAAACTGCATGTGCACTGAGAAAAATGTTGCTGCTTCAAAACCACCAAAAATGGGAAGACAAATGAGGTCTCGAAACAGATTCTCTCTTCCCAGGAGGCTCAGCCAGCAGTTTCTTAGTCAGAATCAATGTGTCTGTAATTAACTTGAATATGTCCACAGTCAACCCGAATGCCAGACACGCCAAGACTGCCAAATACAAACCTGAAATTTTCAAAAAAAAAACCTTTCATTTCCTTTAAAATTGCTTCCCAATATTTGGAATTCACATATGTAATTTAACACTTAGATTTTAATGTACTAATTTAGGCAAACACTCAAAAAACCTGAATTTTCCAACAAAAATGATTAATTTGATAGAAAACAAATTTAACTACCTACACACACAGTTTGGTATGTTTACTTGATATCTGGCTGCTCTATGGAGGAAATGCTTCTCTGTAGACACTCACTTAAAAACCCCACAAACCATCCCACTCCCTCAGGAGAGGGTGGTGGTGGTTCCAGGACAATCTGGAGCGGCCAGGAAAGGGTCTTCCTCAGTTGACATGCTGAAGTTTGCGATAAAAGGGCGCCAAACTCAGAATGGCTGACCTCAACGTACACAGCACATATTCATAGAGGGTCAATACTTCCATTAACAATTTTGTTAAGACAACAATAGATCTCAGAGGATTCAACATAATACAAATCATTGAGAATTTTTTTAAAAACATACATTTTAAATGAAAGAGCACAAATAGCAGAAACTGCTCAAAGTGATGAGCTACATGAGAAGAGGAATACACATAGTATTTGAACAAGCAGGTTTACAACTTAAATATTTACAGATTTTTACCTGAGGTGCAAGCATTATATACTTCTCCCCCACCCCACCCCACCCTACCCAAATGATTTCTTTTCAGCAGCGCTCAAGTATGCAAAAATTCCACTTCTTATTTGGTCAATTCTAAAAAAAATATTATTCAGGGACAAAATAGAGATTTCTAGTCCCCACTTGTATACAGCCCAACAACTAGTTTTATTGCTATTTGGTACAAAAGTTAACAGAACAAGTTTACAAAACTGTAGTGTTCCTTATATGTTCTATGTACAGTACAATCACAGCTTATTTCAGTAGCTTTCACCATTCACTTTCTCAAAGGATGAACTAAAGTTTAATTTCATGGAGGGTATGCACTTATATCCATGAAGACCTAAGGAAAGAAAATTAAAAAGCCATTAAGATAAAAATTGAATACAGTTTAGAAAATTCTTTTTACAAAAAAGGTATAATAGATAGAACTGAAGGGACCTAGAAATTCAATGGATTCCATTTGAGTTGAAATTTTGCAATGACGCTGTCAGGACACTACATAAATAATGCTGCAGTACTAAGGAGATACACCTGCGATGATTTAACTGAGATGATGTAACCAAGAATCAGAACACAGGTAAGATGACTGGAAACGGGGGATGAACCACATGCAGAAGGAACACAAAGGAAGCCCCTGACTCCCAGCAAAGATTTTACAGAAATAACACGAGACAGTCCTGAGTACCAGAAAGAGTTTGGTTGTTATGCCAAGAGGGTGCAGGCAGGATGCTGCAGGTAGAAGGAAATGCAAGCCAAGAAGCCCAGAGCTTACAGAGAGGCCAGTTACCATGTGCTCCCATTGATCAGTTGTAATGTATATTGCAAGTGATGTTACTAATAATCAGTTCCTTATAATCCACAAATTATTGGGTTTTGTGTTCTAATGTAGAGTGGATTTAACATCATTCCTTCGACTGAGGACAGGATATACTTTACTCATTCCCATTCTGCATTTATAATCCTGAGTGGGAGAGGAGGATTCAGAACTGCATAAAGCTGATGTCGCCCCAGGAGAACATCACTGTTGTGCCCATGTGTGGTCCCAGTGAAAATACAGAGAAATTCTGCCCTGCACCAGGGCCCGCTTCTCATCTCCGTATCCTAACATCTAGCAAGCACTCAGTAAAGACATTGCTCAAGGAGTGTATGGTGACAGTTTTATGGGACAAGGGTTATATGAGAAAGAACTAAATCTGTCCAGGGGCCCCAATCTTTTCATTCAACTTTATTGTGAAATGAGACCTTACACAGAAATCACACCCTCTGCCCAAACTCTGAATAAACTAAACTAACACGTGCAATTCTGATGACACTGCTTGAGCCCTGTGGGGTTACTCCACAGTTAGATACATTTGATATGTGAACCACAAAAGTCTAAATAATCTTTCTACTTGCTTCTGTCCCAGTTCCCCTCCCCCAAGAGGCGAGGACTTGCAAAAACTTTGAACAAGCTCTTAAACATGAAGGCTGGGCACAGGCTTTAAATCTGGGCAGACCTAGGACAAAAACCAGGCTCCTGCCACACGTGGATTGAGGAGGGCTTGGAGCAAGTTGCATAATCCAAGCCTCAGTCTGCTCATCTACCAAATGTGCACAGTACCTCCTAACCCCAGGTCAAAACCTTTTTCTGTATATGGCCAGCCAATATTTTCGGTTTTGCAGGCCATATAGTTTCTCACAGCTCCCCAGCTTTGCTGTGGTAGCAGAAAAGCAGTCACAGGTGACATGTTACACAGGGCCATGGCATGTTCCAATAAAACTTTATTCAGAAAGACAGGTGGGAAGGTAATTTGCTGATCCCAGACCTAATGCCCCCTGCCGTAACAAGGATTAAACGAGATCTTGATTATAAAACACTTCACTCAGTGCCTAGCACCAAGTAAATTCCAGTCACTAGGAACGTTTTTACTATTATCACCACTGATATCCAATGGCCCTGAGCACTCCAGATTTTAAAACAGCTTTAAAAAAAAAAATCAAAATTAAAATTAAAAAGTAATTTATGTTAGACAGGTTTGATGGTTTATTTTCAATTACGTAAAATCAATACATTATATTTAATTAAGACATATGCTCACCTTTTTTCCCCAAAAATAAGAAATCAAGTTTTTTTGTCATTTGGTCGATAATGTGCATTCCCAATAAAACTCTCATAGTTTCTCTTCTGCAGAATGCTGCTAGATAAGTGTTGATACGACACAGGCCTTTTTCCTGATTGAAAAAAAAAAAGGGTAAAGGGGCATTTAAAGTCAAGCAATTCGGTAAGAAGTATATGGGTTGTTATATTTTCAAAATTCCCTAACGCTGATAAATCCGTGTGTTTGCACAGTTATGGCTGAATTGTTTTTATGAGAACATTTGTTAGCGCAGAATTTTGTTGAAGTCCCTAAAGCTAAAATTATCAAGGTTCCAAGGCTATCATTAGAAAGAATCAAAAGCCAAAAAAAAGAGGCAGCATAAAGTATTTTAAACCTGTAGGCATCATAAACAAAACTACATAGAAAAAGAGCTTTAAAAGAAAATATTTAAGAGAGGACCTGACTTCCGACAAAGTCTTGATTCTTGTCTATTTTAAGCACCGTGAGGGGGAAATGGATACTTTTAATCAAAAGGCAGCAAAAATTACTATTTCATTACAATTTTTTATAAAATCCACTGGAGTGTGTGACAGCAATTGTTTTTTAATTTGCTATCCCTACCAGACCAATCAGCATCAAGCTATCCTCGACAGAGTGTTGTCACCACAGTGAATCCTTAATTTGAAACTAACACAAACTGAAAGGTTTAAAACGATTTTGTCTCTTTGGGGCAGCATGAACCAGCAGAGCTTATATCAGATAAAAGAGGGTGTTGCGGTTTGATCAAGTTTGCCAAAAGGGACATGTCCCTGGACACTCTGATCTACCTTTTTATGTGCACAGGTATGTGCCAGGCACCTCTACGAAATGCTACCACCAGGAAAACGTTTCTATGGAAGAACACCGAAGTCATCTACAAGGTTAATGATTTTCCTATGTGGGAAAATAATGTCATTCTTTAAATTCACTTAATACAGCTGCCCCTTAGCATCCATGGGGCAATGGTCCAGGACCCCTGTGGATACCAAAACCCATGATGCTCAGGTCCCTGAAATACAATGTGCATATAAGCTATGCACATGCTCCTGTACACTTTAAATCACATCTAGATTATTTATAATACCTAATACAATATAAATGCTATGGACAAAGTTGTTATACTGTATTGTTTAGGGAATAATGACAAGGAAAAACGTCTGTGCGTGTTCAGTACAGACACAGCCATCTAATTTTTTTTTTCCTCAAAATTTTGACCTGCGCTTGGTTGAATCTACAGATGCAGAAACTACGGACACAGAGGGCTGCCTGTATTTAACGAAGGGTAACTCGGCAGTACAATCCTAAATGCCCTAATGTCGAAACTGTTCAAAAGGACTGTTTGACCAGCAGTTCTCACACTTTCTGCTCCCGACAGGTCGAGGGTCCCCGTGTGGTGTTTACTGGGTACCCCTCGCACGCTCCTCCACAGGGGAGGCTCGCGGCAGGGCTGCCTGGGATCCAAAGCTCCACATGCAAGACGCGCTTTCTGCTCTAAACAAGTTCACGGTCAGCGGGGCTGGTAAAACGTGTGACGCGGCAGGTTGGGACTGGGCACTGAGCCCAACACACACGTGCAAGAGAGGAAAAAGCAACGATGAAGTGAGGTGAGCGGGGCCTTAAACGGCAACTGGAATGCCAAAGGAAAAGATCGGATTAGCCCAGGGGTTCCCAACCATTTTTTTCATGATCACTCCAACAACAGAGAAAAATTAAATTAGCAAGAGAAATTAAATGCTCAGGAAAGATTTAATCCTGTAGCATTAAGCTTTGGAGGAACACAAACCATTGCCATATCTGAGAATGGTTCTCTCTCTCTCTCTCTCTACGGGACTCCAAGAACTTTTTGCCCCCCTGGGGGTGGTACCACCTTCACTGAGAACACACAGATTAGATACCAGGCAATTTAGGCACAAGTGCAACTCAAACACGATGCCTCTAACGCAGTACCTTCTAGTGCTGAGCTGGAAGCTGGACTCCCAGCCGGCCCACAGGTGTAGAGCGGTCCGGAGCCGCCGTAGGGCTTCTGAACAGCCAGCACATTCGGAGGGTCGACCTCACCAGAGCTCAGGAACCTCGGTTTGGGGGGCAACGCTGGTGACGGGCACACACACTCCTGAGGTAACAGCGACGTGATGCTTCTGACAACATGGTACTTGGGGAGGTCGCAGGCTCTTCTGTAAGTGGGCCCAGGCTGGTCAGTGTCTAGAGCAGCCGCACTGGACTTGAGTCTTTTGGGAAGAGGCTCCCCAAAGTCCGCCGTGGCGCTGCCTGCATTCCGGCCGCAGAAATAGTCTCTCCCTTGAGGGGCCCACGGGCTGTCGTTCTTAGGAAGGTAGTCGATGGAACCATTGACATTACTGCTGCCGAGGGCAGGCTGAGGTTTTACTTTCGTCTCAGGTCTTTTTGTTTTATCCGCTGCGGGTGAAACACTGGTTTTAGAAAACGTCTCGGACTGCTGCTGTCTGGCGACAGCGGCCCCTGGGCCCCCAACGCTCTGCGGTGGCCTGTGCGACTTCAGGTTGCTTGGGGCTAAAGTGCTGGAGTCTATCCCTGAAGTCAGAGGGGCTTTGCCCGGCCCCGGGGGGCTCTGCTTCACCTTCTCGGAGGGCAGGGATTTGGACTGCGCTGGGAAGGCAGCCTTGGGCTTGGGCTTAGAGAAAACGGGCAAGGGAGGCACATCTTTTCCCAGTAGAGCTGGCGGGCACCCGGTACGCCTACTTCTAAGCAAAGACTTGTTTCTACAGTTTTTATGAACGTCCGGATTGTATTTATGCTCCAGTCTCTGGTGCATAATTAAAACTTCTGGATAAAATGTTTTGAAGGTACAAAATGGACAGGTACTACTTGGGATTACATTTTTACCCAAAGAAATTGCTGGGCAGTTGTGAAGAGCCCCGAGGGATAAATTTAAAGGTTTGTCATGAGAGTCCGTGCTTGGCTTGTATTCACAATCTGCTGCCATCTCCACTTTCTTCTCTTTGGGGCCGACACCAACGTTCTGGGTGGTGCTGCCGTCTAAAGGAGGAACAACATCCTCTTCTGTTTTACAGACGAAGTTATTTGCCTGAGGTTCAATTACTGATCTCTTTTTTAACACGTCCACATAAGCAGGGGCAGGATTTCTGTTTACTTTGTCTGCACTGGCATCAGCTGCATTTTTATTGAAATCCTGAGTATCTTTGTGTGCTGGTGAGAGCACAGCACTGCTCAGAACATTCTGAAAGACAGCAGGCATCTCCTTAAGCTGCTTTGCAGGTGGATTGCATTTAACATCTTTGGCACCATCAAAAAATCTTTTCAAATTTTTGGTTTGCGCACTGTCGGCGGTTAATAGTGCATCTTCAGTCTCCTGACTTTTAACATCGTTCTTGACTTCAGCAGCAACATCTATCTGTTTATCCTTGTGATGTCTCTCCAAGTGATACCTCAGAGATGTCTTCTGGGCTGCAGCATAGTCGCAAAATTCACATTTGTATGGTTTTTCACCTAAAACAAGAAGTGGCACTGTATTATAGAAGTTTATGAAAAGCACCAAAATAGATTTGTGGAAATAAGAAGAATCCATTATTTAGAAAACACAGGCTTCCCTTTCCTTTCCCTTCTCAATCTACTAATCTTCATGTCCAGGATTTCTCATGAATTCTTCGCTTCATCACCCTTATTATACTGAATATTTGAAAGTACAAATATATATCTTCAATAGAAAAAACAAAATAATAGCAACAATTCTAACTTACTCAATCTTCATAACAGTCCTATGAAGTGATTATTATTACTCTACTTTTATGGCTAAAAAAACTAAAAGCATAAAAAGATTAAATAACTTGCCCAACGTTGCAACTAGTACATGGAAGAGACGAAATTCATTTTCTTTATTTTTCTAATGGGGCGGGGGCAAGAGGTGAAATTCAAATCTATGCAGCCTCCCATGCAATTGTGCTACAGCTTTAAAAATCTAAAGAAAGACTACTGAACATATTCTCATTTCATTCTAAATCACAAAAATATAAAAAAGACATGGCATTAAAAAATATGAACAGTTTTAATAAGAGGTGAGTGTCAAGTACAATAGTCACAAACTAAACAAGAAATTAACTTCAAAACAGGAACAGTTCAAGTGACAACTGTACTAAAAGAATAAAAATAACAGCTGCAATAAACACAGTACACATTTATTCTTCACTATTCCAAGCATCTAGCAGAATATTTGAACAAAAAAAAAGTAGAACTATATTATAATTCTTTTAACTAACACATGCTTTAAAAAAAAAAAAAGAAGTTCTTTACCTGTATGGGTTCTGAGATGAATATTGAGGTAATAATTTGAACGGAAAAACTTTCCACAGTAACTACACTCTCTTGAGGATGTGAGATGCTTTATTTTTCCTCCATCATAATTTTTATCTTAAAGCAGAAACAAAAATATTTTATAAGACAGCTGAAGTACATGTATAAGACATGCTGAATTAAATATTCTTGATATAAGCATATTTGGAAAGCATGAAATAATTTTTTTATATCAGGATTGGGGTAGACCCAAAAATGCTAAAAACATACCAAATGCAGTTTTGAAACTGTTTACGGTTTTATAAAATGCCTGTGTTTTTGATTTTTTTTTATTTTCTGGGAATAGCAAAGTGCACTATTAAAGATTCAGTTCTTTGTTTGCCTTAATCACAAGAAAGACCATTTAATAGACCAAACTGCATGGGCAGCTCCCTGTTCTCTCCGTATTTCTTAGCCAGCAGGACTTGCCAACTGAAGGTGGACGTACAGTCTGGCTGGAAAAGCCACCTTCTTCACAATAAGTAATTTAGAAAAATAAGCCAGTGTAAACCGTCAATTCCCCTAACCACCAGGGTTTCGAAAAATAAGCTTTTTATTTTAAGATTAAACAAGTTACCACTAGAGGGTAGCAAGCACAACTTAATCTTCAACAGAAAAGAAAGTCTGGCATTGGGCAAATACGGGAAACTTTGTCAAAATTTAGCTAAGTTTTGGAAAGCAGACTGTATTGCTCACAAGCAATCATGTAGGCAAAATATATCCAACAACTCAAAATCTGTCCCCAAATGACAACGAGTTAGGCCTTCAGCCTCAATCTTCACGGGACAATCAGGACAGCGCCTTGCGAGGAGCAAAGTCTGCCGTGGAGAATGATGAAAGCCTGATTCATCAGACTCACACACACGGCCCTCCAAGACAGTCAGATGTGCAGCAATTAAAATACCCCTCACCTTAATGAGTAAGTCTAAATAAACGCCCTCTGTTGTAGGTCGTATCACGCACATTGTAACAGGAATGACTACAACAAAGGTCTGGCCATCTCTTGAAGTTTAGCATGATCGAACTGGCCATTCTGCCTTGCAAAAACTGTTATGTCCAATCAAAAGGCCTCTTCTGTCCTCCTGTATTTCTGCACTCTAGATTGCCTGCAGCTTACTAACTTTAAAAAGTAGCTCATAAGCAGACCTTGGTGAGCTTTCAAGTGTAACAAAGACAGGACTGTACAATCTCTGTTATCCCTAAACTCCCCCCTAGGGAAAGTGTACATTCACCTTTAAAACAGAGATAACCCTTAATCTAAAAAGGTGACATAGAAACTTTTAAAAATAAATTTAGTTTTATGATCTTAAATTAAAAAAAAAAAAAAGCCAATGATAGTACAGTAAGATAAATCTAGAAACCACATAGTAATACACGTTTAGGAAAATCAATTCCCTAAATACAGAATGACCAGCTTGCTTTCTTACAATCACACCCAACTAGCTGGGTTTGCACCTTGTTGCAATTTCCTACTTCCAACAGTGGGTCAGGATTTATGGTATGTTGCGTCATATCCAGAAGGCTATGAAGTGTCTTTACTTTAGAACAAAGCACAGGACATTTCCACATGTCCCTGGCTCCCGCTCTCTCAGCATCACCTCTAACTTTACAGTGTTCTTTAAAGGAGTATGAACTTTTTACAAATAGGCTGCTAAAATTATCCTTGGGAGGTGGAAGACAAGGATCATAGGCCAATTTTGCAAACAGGGAAATCGGGGCAAAGAAGGGTGTAAGCAACATATAATCGGTCACGAAACAATGCAGTGGTAGAACCAGAACCAAATGCCAAGCTGTGGCGCTCCCATCCATGACTGGGTATTCCATCCACCTTGATGAACCAGCCCAAGTTTTCCACGCCACCTACTAGTAATTGGCCATTTCATTACTTTCAGGGCATTGTACTAGTTAGTATAGTACTGGTACTAGGAGAAACCACTTTGCCAACTGTGATTGAAACCTTTTTTATGATGTCATTGAGACATCATAATGTGTTTTCTAGATTTCAGAAAACTAAAGATTTGTAGTATGCTAAGTGCTAGGTTTCCTGTGTCTCAGGAAACTCAAAACATCCCAAATATTTGATGTAAAAACTACTGCTCTGACAAAGATCACATGATCTGAAAAAGAACTGGACACTGGCTTAAAAGCAAGTGAAGAATCCAAAATATCGTCTGGTCAAATTGATAATGTGGCTGGCTGGGTACAGTGGCTCGCACTTGTAATCCTAGCACTTTGGGAGGTCGAGGCAGGAGGACCACTTAAGCCCAGGAGTTCAAGACCAGCCTGGGCAATATATCAAGACCCCATTGCTAAAAAGAAATTGAAAAATTAGCCGGGCATGGTGGTACACTCCTGTAGTCCCAGCTACTTGGGAGGCTGAGGCAGGAGGATCCCTTGAGCCCAAGAGTTCGAAGCCACAATGAGCTATGATCGCACCACTATACTCCAGGCTGAGCAACAGAGTAAGATCCTGTCTCAAAAAACAATAAAAAATTCATCATGGGTCTCAGAGTTCACAGAAAACTTCACACACACAGCAAAATTACACTGAAAAAATCAGAAGAAGGCATTTGTTTTAAACAAAGACCACTTTCGCAAACGATAATGTTTCGGAGACCAATTCATGTGCCCATCATTCACTTGCTGATTAATGTCCTACACATTAGGATTTTTTTAAATGGTTTTAAGCGGCAGAATCCTTTATTCAAACAAAATATTAAACAGACATGAGCAGCTCTGGTTGAAGTGAGGATGGCAAGACTCCAAACACAGGTGGAATCCTTTGCCCTGCACAATTTCGCTGCGGCTCAGGAAATAATGTGAGCATGCCTTCAGTGACAGTTTTGTTTCCATAAATGCCATTAGTATACTGAAATTTTTACTGAACAAATGAGATTTCTTAAAAATATCTTTGATGTGTTCACATTCCCTGTATTTTAGGGACAAATTGTTTGGGTTACTGATTTAACTTGGTAATGGGCACTAGCTTCCGAAACATTAAGGATGGGGTATCAGCCTGCACCAAACAGTTTCTCTAATAATATTCTTGTTCTAGGTGACAATCATTCCCAGTACCTTTTGTGACCACTAGAAAACTCATTTGGAATAAATTTATGAGAAGTGGGCCTTGATAAGACAGGGAAGTTAACTGCATGTAAAGATAGCTTGTTTTTAGAGATAAGATCAGGAATGCTAGAAAAACTTTAAGTGAAATCTCTCAATCTTGATACTACAGGCATTCCAGGACAGATCATCCTTTGATGAGGGTGCTGTCCTGTGCCTTGTAGAATGTTTAGCAGTGTCCCTGGCCTCTGCCCACTGGATGCCAGCTGCATGCACAACACACACCACTGCACAGCTGTAACAACCAAAAACGTCTCCAGACATTGCCAGATGTCAACTGGGGGCAAAATCGTCCCAGTTGGGAAACAGTGCTTTAGGCTGACGCACAAAAAAATGTGTGTTGTGAGCAAAATACAAAATCACAGAATTTTCAGAACAAGGAGAAAACTTGATGGGCCTCTTAACGCAACCCTGTTATTACAGAAATGAGAAAATTAAGGCCCTGAGAGGCTAAGCGTCTTATACAGAGTGCTGCCACAAAGAGCCTGGACTTCACCTTGGTTCTCCAAACCCCCCTCCCCACTGGCGCTGCCTGGGAGGCGAACACAGGGCCACGGCACACGCCAGAGCAGCTTACCCAGATGGAGCCCTTCAGGAAGCCCATCCTCAGATCCATCTTCAGAACCACCTTCCCCTCGATCCACGGCTCCATTTTCATCCAGAGCGGTGGTTAGGTCTGGAAAGCACGTCCCAGGCTGCCTTCCGTCGACAGACATGGTGGGCGACTCGGCACCCGCCCGTCTGTCCTTCTTGTGCACCCTCGAGTGCAAGACCAGCTGATGGTAGGTTCTGAAAGCTTTGCTGCACTCAGAGCAGTGTGTCGGCTTCTCTTTGTTACTGGGTAACTTTGGGTCCACGTCCACAGAAGGCACTTCGCCGTTGGAGTGTCTGGACTTCTCTTTATCTTGTGAGAGGCCTGTACAACTTTTATTTGTTTTGGACTTTCCAGAACCTTCCGAATGGCTTTTAGTCACGCTCCAAATTTCTCCAAGTTCTTTTTCTGAACTCGAATCGTCATTGTCGGTGCTTCCTTCTTGCCCCGACTCCTTCACTTCTTCTTGGCCGACGGCGACCTTTCCTTTGGTCGCCAGCTGCCAGGCCTGGTAGGTGGTGAACGGGTCGAGCTGAGGTATCCATTTCACAGGCTTCTTCACCGTTTCAGGGTGAGATTTTGGTCTTAGGTTTAAAAACTGCAGGAACTCTTCCCTCGGAGGAGGCATCCCCTCTTGCGGAGAGCCTGTCTGTGTGCTGCTGGTGCCGGAAGCAGTTTTTTTGGTGTGCATCTTGCTGTGCTCAATTAGACTTTCTTTATTTGGAAATAGGAAGCCACAAACCATGCAGATTTTGTAAGGAGACGAGATGCTCTCGGCTGCGTGTGCCTGTACGACCTCGTTGATGGTCGCTGGGCTCTCCAAGCCTTGTTGCAGTTTGTTCCTGGCCCCTGACTTGCCATTATGCGTCCGCATGTGATTTTTTAGAAACCACGGTTCCTTGAATCTTCTTCCACACATGTTACACCCGTAAGTGAAAGAGTCCTTGTGTTTCTTCATGTGGATCTCAACATCAAAAGCGACTCTAAATGTCTGCCCACATACCTCACAGCTAAATTCTTCATTTTCTTTACCATTCTTGTCCTTTGGAGGTTCTGTTCGCACTTGACTTTTATCCAGAGGACTAAGATACTCGGCTTCAACCCGCAGCACTGCTGGTTCACAAAGGGTGGGCCGATGTTGCATTAAGACATGTTTGTTAAGGTCTTCTGAATGCACAAAGGTCTGACTGCAGAACATGCAGTCCAAAGGCATATATCCCTCTGTTTCGATGACGTTTTTTTCTTGCGTAGCTCTGAAAGGAACAGCAGTGGTCCCTTTTATTGACATGGCATCATCTATCTCCATCTGGGTGCCAGGAGAACTGCCAATCACTTCTGGCCCATCCATGTACACTAAGAGGGATTGGGTTGGCATGGTTCCTGTCACTCTAGGTTTTATAAAAAACAAGAATCTCAAAGTTTCCTTGGGGAATTTCCGGAGTTGGAATAAGGCCACTTGTGAGACTTGTCACTCACACCTCCGGCAGCCCTCGGCTTCAAAACTAGAGCAAATATTTACTATAAAAGTTCAAAACAAAGTATATAGTCCTCTAACTTCTATCTTCAGAAGTTTTAGGAAGCTCTGTGATAGTGCCACTGGTTCTTTCCACAAACAAGGCATATACAGACTCCCTGACGCTTTGATTCAAATATGAATCAGCACAAAGCATTAGTTCTCTTTGTCTCCATTGAGTGATTCAATTGAGCAAGAAGTCAATCCCGGCAACCTGGAGACAAGGGATTTCCAAACCCTAGAGGAAAAAAAATAGGAATGGTTAGCTACACCCAGAGAAAAGAGAAGGCTGGCGCGGATGATTCATAGGGTCTTTTCCACTAGGCAGAGAAGGCGACCAATTTCAGTTGCTTCACTTTAACTAACATACAGTGCATCCTGTTAAACATGCTTGTTAATTAAATCATTGGCATTTTATCCAGTCAGTACACTTATTAAATCAGAATTTCATCCAGTTAAACTTAAGACATAACGCTTTACTGATTTGAATCTAAAATGTCAAGTTTTAGAGCAGAAATTGTTAAATTCGGTTGACTATGTTTTAAACGCCACTAAAATGTACATGTGTATCTGCTCAACAGCCTCCCCAGCCTAAAGACTATAAGAACTGTGAAAAGTAAGATGACAAAATGAAACCACTTTCTCAAGTAAAATTTGGAAGCCAGTGCTTAAAACTGTTTTATATACAAACAAATCTACATACAACAAACATGAATGCCCAAAAGCACACTGGAAGATAACACATACAGAGCTCAGCAACATAAGCACACAAAAACAGGAATCTTTCCTAACATCCCCATTCAGGAAACATGGAACCCCTCGGGACGGGTACTCGTCTTGGCCAAGAGAACCTTGATACACTGTTGCTCACTGGATATTCCAAACTTCACCCCACTGTCCAAAACCCAGTTTGCTTTCAACAACTTTCTGCCTCCAGTAAGCGCTGGGTAGGACTTCCTAGTCCAGACAACAGATAAGGAAATACATACACAAAGCCACTCTCTGAATGTACACATTTACGTTAAAACCCTCAACACAGCAGGACCAGCATAGCTCAGTCTTTCATCAGAAAATGGATCCTCTGGTTTCTTAATCCACCTCTCACCTGAGGCCTTGGCCAGGTGGAAGACGGATTATTTAGCTTGGTGGCTCTAACTTAAGAAGGGAATTTTCACTCTTAGAAAACAATCTCCAAGCCAATACCTTCTACCTTTATGGCAAGCAGTAAGAATTGTTTTTAAATAGTCCCAACTACTTTGAAATCTCAATCAGTTAATTCTACCAAAGAAAACAAAAAGACAGGCAAACTACTCCCACTGCAAGCAACGTACAAACACAACAGAAAACATTTACTTTCCTTCTCTCCGCTTCCTCAAAGAGCAAGGTCCCTAGGCTCAGTAGAAGCC
>RJWJ010022163.1:0-27128 GCA_004363605.1 Indri indri | reverse complement strand
TTAATTTTTTAATTAGATTTTTAAAACAAACATAACAATAATGATGATATAACAATGAATCCAGCCTGGACTATATTTGCCTTTACATCAACTCAGTCATAAAATTTGATTTTTAATATTTTTTATGAAAGAAGGGTCCCACAACGGCAAAAGTTTTCAGGACCCATAAAAGTCACAGTGCAGCCCTCACTCATTCATTCACAAATCTTTATTAAGTGCTCTGGCAGACACACTGTTTCCCACCCAAGGGCTATCCTCTCCCCCCCTCCTTCCCTGCCGACAGAACTCTGCTCTGTTCACGTCAGTGGCAGCTGCTCTTTGCTCTCAAAGCTGTGGGATGAATGATAATTGGTCTAATGCACGGTTAGAGCCTCCTTTCCCTTTATCACTGATTGGTCCAGGTTGGTCATGTGGCTCAATTCTGACCAATGAAATGTGAGAGACCTTACTGGATACCAAGAAGAAGCTTTTTGCCTCTGCTTTGTCTTTCTACCTGCAGATGTGATAATTATAACTATGAGTCAGCAATCGCTAGGGCGAAAGCCAACAGTTGAGGACAACACAGAAAAAAATGAAAAGAGCCTGGCTCCTGGATAACCTCACTGAGCTACTGATCCAGTCCTGTTCTACCTACCTTCAAGCATTTTGTTTAGTCAATAGCAGGAGTTCTTAGGATTCAACCCACTATTAGTCAAGATTTCTGTTATTAAAAGCCAGAACATTTTCAATTAATACAGCCTACTGTGCGGCAGGCCCATAACAGAATTCAGGCTTTTTAGAACTGGATGAGACCATCGCACTCAAACCCCTACACTTCACAGGTGAGGAACCTGAGTCCCAGAGAGGTTACCTGGCTTGCCCAAACTCACACCTCAATATCACTCACACAGATACAGCTCTGCAGTTCTCTCAGGCTTCTGGCCCTGTGGCCTGTTGCTAAGGGAAAGGAGAGTGGATACTGATTCTAGGTGCTTTTTCTTTAACACCAATTTTTTCCGTTCATCAAAATAATGTATCTTCACTACAAAAAAATTATCATATATTAAAAAGCATACATATGAAGGAAATTTTAAATTACCTATCTATGACTACTATTAATTTTTGATGTTTTTGCTTCCAGTATTTTTATATTTACACATGCACCTTTAATTTATGCTAAGGAAGATTTCTGAATACTCATGTTTGAGTTAATGAATATTTGCTGTTTAAAACTTCATTCAACTTAAAGATTTCCCTCTTCATGCTTACACTAACCAACGGTAAAATCAAACAGTAAATTGAGACAAGCCTTCTCTCAGATTAAAGGAAATGAAGGAATTCTCACTCGTGTTAAAGTCTCAAGTTGCTCCAGAGGCTTGTGATTTTGAAGGAGACATGTAGAAACCAGAGCAATGGTCTGTTGATATGGTAGAGGCATTGCTTTAAGGAAGCCTGTTGACTTTGACCAATTGCAATGGGGAAAGAGAAGAAGGGTCAGAGTCAAACCAGCTCCCCGAAAGATATGCCCAGGCTCAAAATGAATTAAAACAAAGGAAACCTGTTTCAGTATCACTTGTCAGAGTTTATGACTCCTTGGCATTTAAGTGGATTGAATTCAAAAGTACCTACTGTCATCCTGTTAAATACAAGTCAATCTGGCACATAAATCAACTCGAAGTTTTTCTTTTAAAATTCTAGGGTTGTACTTATTTTTCTATATAGATTGAATTTTCTGGAGCAGCCAGGTGACTGCCATTCTTATATTACACGTTCTTTGTTGTGGGATTTCTCTCTTTATAACATTAGACATAAAAGTTCTTATTAAATTTGAAGTTGTTTTCTTAATCTTAAAGTTTAATTAAGTGCTAGAGAATATTTAGCTTCCTAGACATTCCAAATTTACACTTCAAAAAGCCTTTTCTTACAATTCCTTGTGCTCTCAAGTTGGAATCTCCTTGTCAGTTATGCATGTCACATATGGGTGACCTTTTCTATCACTCAGCAAATGACACCAGGTACTTGCTCTGTGGAAGGCAATTAAGTAAATAGGGGGAAGTTTAAGATATAGCCCTAAACCTAAGGAACTAGTATAAGAGATAAAAACACACCATTAAAAAATACAATAATGATAAGGCCTTGAGTTCACTTATTCTATTTATTTTCTGTCCCTTTTTTATGTAGCTTTGGTTCCTAAATGTGTCAGAAGACATTTAAATTATATATGGTAGAGAATTTGAGGGTGGGTTTGTTTGTTTTTTAAGCAGTGAAAGCTCTACCCTATGTAGTATTTGTCTGATATTTGATCAGAAACAAACCAAGGCCAGGCATGGTGGCTCATGCCTGTAATCCCAGCACTTTAGGAGGACAAGCAAGGAGGATCCCTTGAGGCTAGGAGTTTGAGGTTGCAGTGGGTTATGGTTATGATCGTGTCACTGCACTCCAGCCTGGGTGACAGAGCAAGACCCTGTCTTGGAGGAAAGGAAGGAAGGGAGGGAGGGAGGGAGGAAGGAAGGAAGGAAGGAAGGAAGGAAGGAAGGAAAGAAAGAAAGAAAGAAGAAAAGAAGAAAAGAAGGAAGGAAGGAAGGGAGGGAGGGAGGGACCAAGAGCACAGGTTGGTAACAAGGAATTGGTTTGGTTCTTACCTTGAAATGTGTGAGCCAGGAGAATCAAGAGGAGCAGCAACTGTCTCACCCTTGGGCCCATGAGCTCCCTTTCGCCTTGGCCAAGTACCAACAGCAACTGAGAAATTTCTTAATATTGCTTTTTCAAGGGAATTACAGGAATCTGAAGATTTCAGGGGGATTGCTTTTCTTTACCTGAACATAGCCCTTTGCTACATATGTTCATATTCCCCTTGTTTAAATTTATTTCTCAGGAGCCTGGCATCTCAACATAGGGTCCACAGACCAGTATTGACCTACAGCTACTGTTTATCCCCTGTGTATTTCCCCTTTCCCTTTCCTACAAAGATTCCTGAGGAGTAAAGAAAGTGGTAGTGATCCTGATTGTAAAATTGGATATCTGGGTAAGATAGAACAGGGAGAGAAGAGTCAACACTCTAGTCAGAATGATTTGCTGGAAATTTGCCAAGACAATATAGCTCTAGTAAGACTCCAGGCTTGATTCCTTTCCTACTAATATTTCTGCCCCAACCCGGACCAACACACACACACACACACACACACACACACACACACACACACACACATGACATGCCCTCAGTACTACTAATTATTTCTCTGCTTTACTTGTGTTAGCCATCAGAGCCATTTACCAACAGGTGAGTAAAACAAAGAGGACTGGGTTAAAATGGATAGCCCAGAAGACGTCTGTTTCTCATGACCTCCATGTGAGTGTCAGCAAGGAGGCTGAACGGACCACCTTGGTCCTCCTCAGAAATCAAGAACACCCATGCTATGGGCCTCAAGAGCAAAGAAAGCCTATGTTAAATAAAACCTGTTGTTTATAAGCACTGCCCTGACACTTTATATATATTATCTCATTTAACCTAACAATCTGAGGAAATAGGGGTTTTTTTTTTTCCATTTTATGCTGCGGAAATATAATCTCCATTTTTAATCCAATTTTCAGTATGCATGGAATCACAAGGGAAAAAACATGGCTTTGGGATCACTCAGTGTAGTGGAATCCTGGCTCTGTTGTTTACTAACGACTTGAGCTTTTGCAAGATCTCCATATGCAAAGTGAAAATAATTATATCTGCCCTGCAGCATTGTTGAGAGGATTCAAGATATTCTCTGTAAAACATCTAAGTCATAACCAGTCACACAGTAGCTGTTTAATATGTATAGATTCAATTGTTATTCACCAGACCTTGATTGAGCACCAACTAGGTGATACTAGGTGAATAACAATTTATGCTCTAATTGAGTACCAGGTTACATAATTAGACAAATAAATCAGATTGCACCTGCACTTTGCAGAAGTTTACAATCTGGCTAGAGAGATGAATGAATACGAAACAAAATACAAGCATGTGAATTAGCTATAATAAAGATATTAACAGAGTATGCAAGACTCTGAGGCAGAAATGTTTAATTCTGCCTTAAGGAATCGGAAAAGTTTCATATAGCAGAGGAGATGCTTAATCTGAAGAAAGAAGTAGGAAATATAGCTAATCTTATGGGAAAGAAAGGGGACAAAAGTTCAGGAAGAGAAAAGAGTAGAAGCCTTAAAATGATGTGAAATGTCCTAGAGAGAGCAAGCAGCCCTGTGGGCCCAGGGGCCAGAAATGGGGTGACAACAGGGTCACTGTCAGGGGCAGTACTATCCAATGGAAATGTACAGAGAGCCACATACGTGTTTTAAATTTCCTAGCAGCCACATTCTTACTATTTTTTAATACTGAGTCTTTGAAATCTGATGTGTATCTTACACTAACAGCACTTCTCGACCTGGACTGGCCACAGTTCAAGTGCTCAGTAGCCACATGCAGCCGCTGCACCGGACAGCACAGGTTTAGAGTGGACGCTCAGGTCAGAACAACGAACTGTACCTACATTTAAGTGGGGTGGGAGTGGAAGAATACAACGATGTCTTGTGCGGAGTTGGGGAAAAAGAGATTCCGACTGCCTTTTCCACCATATGCAATGACCCCCAACACCTGTAAATATGCCTCCTAAGTCTCTCTCAAGTCTATCCACCTCTCCCATCCTCAACCACACCTCTACAGTCTACACCAAATTAATATTACCTCTTGTTCAGACTTCAACCAAGTCCTTAGTATTCTACCTGCATCCACTCTAGCATGTTTCAATTTATTCCCTCTATTGCTGCTGGAGCAATCATTTAATTTTAATTTTAATCAAGTAAAACCTTCCAAGGACTTTCCTTTCGTTCATCGCTCCAGACAGAGTTCCTTACAAGGCCCTGCGTGGTGTGGTCCTGCAGCCTTTCCAGTCCCATCTGCCGTCAGTCACCGCTTCACCCTCCACCCTGGCCTTTGTTCAGTTCGTTGTACTTGCCTTGCTCCCTCCTTCCCTGGGGGTCTTTGCACAGGCTATTCCTTCTGTCTGGGATGCTCTTACCTCTCTCTTTCCCAGTTATTCTTACTCATCTTTCAGACCTTATTTTAAGCAGCATAGCTTCAACGAGGGTGTCTCTGATCAGGTGAAATCCCTATTGTAGTCACTGCAATACTGATAGCACTATTTTCTCCCTTTGCTGGGCATTCATTACAGTTCCAACTTCACATTTCTAGGTATGTTGCTATGTCTCCCCCCCCCCCCAGACTGTGGGGAGGATTCAGGTGATTTTGCTCAGCTTCCCAATCTCAGTGCTTAGCTAATTACTGTCATTCACTCAATTGTCCATTCATCAAACATTTATTGAACATCGACTAGGGAGCAGGGGGTGTGATAGCGGTGGGAGTGAACAAAACAGGAAACCTGATCTAGACTAGCGGTGTTGTAGGTCTGCAAATGCTCTCCTGGTTCCCTTGGTTTACATAGGTTTTCAACCAGAAGCAACTGCATCTAAGTTACATAATGATATCAAGTACTTATTACAGTTTTTCCTGCAAACTCACTCAGACACAATTAAACTTTTTTCAGCTGAAAGAATAATGAAACCACAGTAAATGGCCCAAAATCACACTGTAAGGAAAGTTCAGCTACAGAAAACCAATGCTCCCTGTCCCCAGCACTGGCTCTAACCAAAAGTAAATCTTTTCTTTCCCTAAGATAACAAATAATGAATAGTTATCAAAGTCTGAATTGTTTGAGGACAGAACTTTACCTTTTCTTGTACAAGACACTAATGAACAATTTAATCATAGCTTAGGCTTTTCTTAATATTGGAAAGAAGTTTTAGCAACTTTTAAAAATCATTTCGCAGGTATGTATAGCACCAACTTTAATATTTTAAATCTTGTGGCAAATATCAAATATTCTTGTATTTCCCAAATGGGAGAAAGTGACAAATGAGCATTTGGTAGGTGCAGAATGATTCAAGTATGGCCAGGATACATTCTTAGCTGAAATTCAGTGAAGTAATGACTCTATACAGAGGCTTGGGAGAAAAGTCAAGAAAGGCCCTTTTTTGGAAAGAAGGGGGAGGTAACAGGAAGCTAACATTTATCAAGTACTTGTTAAATCAAGCTCCATTTTTAGCACCTAATTTCTCTTGTCTCAGAGGAAGTGTTGTATAATAAAAGACTTGTTTTTAAAAAACAAAACAAGTTTTTAAAAAACATGTTTTAAAAAAAAACATATCAAGATAGACTTGGTCTATGTTAGAATAAAGAAGGTTGTCAAAATACTTAATTGCTTAATAAAAATTACCAACACCTATGGCACTTATTATGTAACAGGTGCTGCTCCAAGTGTTTGACTTATATTAATTCATTTAATCCTCACCACAACTCAAAGAGGTAGGTACTATTGTTAACCCACTACATGGATGAGAAACTGTTATATGGAGGTAAAGTAACCTGCTCAAGTTGCACATCTAATAAAATATAGGGCTGGGTTTTGACCCCAGCAGTCTGGCTTCAGAGCCAGTGCTCTCAAACGCTATGCCAAACTGCCTCTCGAGACTTCCCAATTCTTTTCTTAAAGTATTTCAAAAATCATTTGATTGCAGACTAAATTCCTATCTTTGTTATAAGATGAAAAACACAAAAGTCAGATAGTTAAAATCTACCCATAATTGAAGATCCATCATATGAAGACAAAGCATCTCTAAAATAAAATGTAAGCCAAGAGGAAATATAATTTTTAAAAGCTGACTCTCATGTATGTCATTTCAGGTACACAAAGTTGAAGGGGTGAGGGGAAACTTCTTCTTTCCCCCAAAAGTTTGCTGAAAGATCAACTCACAATTAAGGCAGACTAATAAGAGAAAGGTTTGTTTACCATGCACATGGGAAGAATCACAAAGTGATTACTCAATATCCCAAGGAAGTTCACATATTTTTATACCTGTCCTTTTGGAGGGGAGTGGGAGATGAGGAGTACAGGTAATTCTGGTTAGGGGAACCAAATGGTGCTAGGGAGGACAAGTAGATGGGGAAACAGATTGACTTGTAAATGATTCTCTTTGCAAATTAAATTAACCTGAGAAACAGGTATAATATTTAAATGATTTGGGCCAGATCTGGTTGCATCCTTGATCTTCTTTCCTGCGATTATACTGAGATAACAGGAAGAAGAAGGGAAGTCAGTTGCCCCTTTGATGTTTTGATCAGTGGGTCCAGTTTATACCAATAGAGGAAAAGCCCCCTCCGATGCTTTTTGATCTCGAATGGCCTTTAATTCAAAATATTCATTATACCAAAGAGTCATATTTTGGGGTGAAATTTTCTGACCTCCTTCAAAGTCTACTTGGATCAGTATTGTCACTGAATTAGTGGTAAAAGTAATGTAAATTATAATTGGCAATAATGTGATCACAGAAGGTAACTCTACATGTAAACCAGTAAAGTAAAATATACTGAGTTTGGAACCACCATTGTTTCAAATCTCCAATTAAAACCTTTTTTGAATACTTAAGTGAGAGAGAAAACCACAGTCCATATACTCTACCTACTTGTGCTTTCTGAAAAAGAAAAAAGTCCATAATAACAAAGAAGTGGTCACCAGGTGCAGTAGCTCACGCCTGTAATCCTAGCACTCTGGGAGGCCAAGGTGGGAGGATCACTTGAGGTCAGGAGTTTGAGACTAGGCCTGAGCAAGAGTGAGACCTGTCTCTACTAAAAATAGAAAAAATTAGCCAGGCATGGTGATGTGAGCCTGTAGTCCCAGCTAGAGGAGGATCCTAGGCAGGAGGATCACTTGAGCCCAGCAGTTGGAGGTTTCTGTAAGCTAGGCTGACGCCACAGTACTCTAGACTGGGCAACAGAGCGAGACTCTGTTCTCCCCAAAAAACCACAAAGAAATGGCGAAGAATATAATAGAATATAATAAAAATTGTAGTATTGTACCAGATTTTAGTAACTCAACTCCAGATTACTGTCAGGTTAAACCACATGACATTGACAGTGTTTGACCATGTTTTATAAAAATGGCAATTCAAATGGTTCAACTAATAGGAAAGTCACCCTTTGTCATATATAACAAAATCTAAGAAATTGTGTGTGTCATTTTCCCTAAAAGCAAGATCCAGTCAGCAGCCTCTAGGGGAGCTTTTGAGAATCACAACTCTGGTAAACACTATTTAGGCTTCTACAGCACAAAATGAGTGGCTAGAAAATATTCAGGGTGAACACTCTCCATTAATCTAAGAACAAGAACCTTTAATTTGTGAAAGGAGATAGATACATATGACAGTGTGATATATTTCTTAAAAACTTACTCTTGGAGGGTAGGAGAAGGGGAAAAATGAGTTATTGGTTAATAGGTACAGAGTTTATGTTGGGATGATGAAAAAGTTTTGGGCGTGGATACTGATAATGGGTACACAACATTCTGAATATATTTAATACCACTAAGTTGTACACTTACAAATGGTTCAAATAATAAAGATTATGTTATATATATTTTTCCACAGTAAAAAAATCTTTACCATTGGAATGAAACTAATTGCCCTGTTGCAAAGTTGCTATTGCAACTTATGTGAAATAATATAGGACATTGATGTAATTACAAAAAAAGAAAAAAGAATTCTGACATCCCTCTGAAGAAATTGCAGTGGCTGATTCTGTTCCACATTAGTGCCCAGTTTGACTAGGCATGAAGGTTAGACTCAGTAACTTTGTGGGAAATGTTGGCAGCATTTTAGGTTCCCAAATGCTTTCACTTTGTCCATGAGAGCTTTCACTTTGACAGCACACACACACACACACACACACACACACACACACACACACACAGAGATTATATACCCCATCTGCTGAGAACCACATGCATCAGCAATTTGGGAATGGAAATCATCTACCTTGAAGCCATTGGCTGACATCCCACATGTTCTGGCAGCCACTTCAAGTTGTCACTATACGTTGTCTCATGTCAAATGAGTTAATAAGCTCATTTAGACTCTTGGTGGGCAGATGTGCATGTAGGTCAAAGCCCTTTCTACAAGAATTGCTAGATTACTAATGATTCTTTCCCTTTAATTAAGCCCAGAGTAGAAATAGCATTTAGACTTTGACATCTCTGAAGGAAAAATATTCACATAGTTTGGCAGCTTGGCTATGATTCTTCATTTAACAGATATTTGTAATTAAAATTGTAAAGCGATTCTTCCTATGCACTGAGCAGCCACAATCTCGTTTAAAGTTATGAGCCTGCCAGAAGATCCAGAAAGCACATTATCATTTTTGGACAACCAGAAAAGCTAACGTGTTTAAATACTCTATACTTACAATGTTTTACGTGAAGCCAAAAATATAGTCATTCTGTTAAGAAAGTTGTGACTTAAAACAGTTCTTTTGTTTAATTAATTATTCTTTACTAGGAATTACAGATGTCTATATACGTTTCACCTGATTTATTTTTCACATCAAGTTATAAGGGGTTATATATCCTGTTACAAAAACATGATTGTTTATGTGGTGGAAAGCAACATCGTGATGCTAGGAGAGTGTTAGGTTTTTCAGTTGTGTGAGAGCTGAAATATATCTACACAAGATGCTTGCTTGAGGAGAAAGTTTAAAACTTTTTATTGTTGTACATATTTGTGGTGTTGAATGTGTCCAAACCACAATTGGAAATATTAGTTGGGTTTAGTAGGTTGACCTACTAAAGCTATTAAGCTAACACTGAGCCAAACCAAGTATTTAAATAATGACCAAAACAAGAATGTATTTTTAAAACTAGTAAATTTTCATTAGTGAGTTTTCTGTTTCAGTGAAAATATTGACATTATAGAAAACATGACTCTAACTTGTGTTTTTGAAACTGTAAAAAAAATTCAGTCTGAAGTCTTCATGCCACTTTTAAAACAAAGTAGAAGTATAAATAACATAGATTATTTAATGTACAAGAAGATTTTGATGGGTTATGTCAACACTATCTTGTTTCTCTTTACTACTCAAATATGTTTGAACACTAGTCAAGATTCCTGACTGCTACATCCTTCTCTCTGATTCCTTCCACAACCCATTGCCATCTCCCCAACCTTTCTATTGAAGCTGCTCTGTCAAAAGTTTCCAATGATTTCAATATTGCCAATTAAGTTACCACGTAAGCAACTGCCTATGTGACCTGTCTACTGTTGACCACTCACTCCATTTATTCCTTTTATTCATTCATTAAAGAAATACTTGTTGCTTAACTTGAATGTGTGTGAATGAGTGTGCATGGCATAATTTTTAATCTCTCAGAGAGCAGTGGTCCTGATCCATTGCCACTAGAGCTTTTGCTTTAGACTTTTTTAAAACAGTGATGGACCTGCATATATCTGTTCAACTTTTCTGCAAATGGTTCCTGTCTGAAAATGGCTAGAAATGTTTAGAGGTATAACACATGGAAGCTAAAAGGACAGAAACTTGATAGCACAGCTCCAGCTTTCAGAAGGATCTGCATGTGCATTCTTAGCACCACGTCTGAAAGATGACAATGAGCCCTCTTGGTAAAACTGATCTCTTTTCCTAGAACATTTTGAAGAAAACAGGATGTTGAGTAGGGATGTCTCCCAAGCTTACAGTTTTAATTTCAGTGCCTGTACATTTAGCTATTATTTATTAAATCTCTTCACTATTATATCATCTACTTGAAAAATACCTTCTGTACTTGAAAACCTCAAAAACTGGGATGGAAGCTTGACAGAGTAGGATTAGGAATAGTAGAATATCCAAAAATTGTGGTGTGGTGTGGACTTTGGAATGAGCTGAATATTTAATTTATCTCCATATACTCCTCTTGAAACATAGTTTCAGTTTACTCATTAATACTAGGTCTTTCATAGATTTTGGATGGATGTTTGATTCACTGGAGATTATTTACCCTAACCATATCCATTTATTAAACTGGACCAGTCTGCTGCTATTTCTTTATGGGTTTCATAACATCTCAGAAACTAAACTGAACATAAAGGAAGACCAAGTCTCATATACAAAAGAAAGGGTGTTGAGTCTCTTGCACTTGAATGTACAGCAAGAAGAAAGGATTTAGGACAAAAACTCTGCAGGAAATATTATGAATGTCCTTGAGCAGAACAATGAAAGGTGTTTGAAGAAGAGAGGTAATTCTTCTATTAAGACAAATTAATATATAATGTAATATCACAGCATTTTTTTAATTGTTTGAAGATTAGCATATGGTACTTTCCCTTGGGAAAAGACATCAGGGATATCTCTTCACTCCCTTTCAGCCCTAGCACTGGAGCTCTAATGCTAAGATGCTTCAAAGTAGCACAAGCAGCTTCTTGCACATGCCACAGAGCAGTCTCCCCTCCCAGGTGGCACAAAGACAGTTTCAGAAACAGCAGATTTATATGAGATTTGAGAAGGAAATATCCTTCAGAAATAACCTCAGGAAGATATCAAGAAAATGGCAAAAATTACCTAATACAGGCTGGACACACCCAGTGTTGCACTGTGTTTATTTGTTCAAAATTAATTTTGGTGACTTGTTCTCTGTGATTTGAAAGGCCTATCAATCTTGAGCCATTCTTTCTAGTTATTAGAGAGCTCCTTGGACAGTCAAATGTGATTGCAACCTGGGCCACCACAATAGCCCCATGGAAGTCAGCAGCATTGTGTTTTTAGGGGTTCAGTCTTCCCTCGGAGCACAGTACTCTCTCCTGAGTTACGTTTCAGTTTGGTCCTAGGGATAAGGCTTCTCAGACACTTATGTGGTTACAATTCCAATTAATTTCAGAGATTGCTGATATGTTCTTCTTATGAATGCCACTACATGACCCTCATGTGTGGGAGAAGGCTAGGAGGCCTCCCAGCCAGGGCTTTATTCTGAGAAACATCTATGTTTTGTTGCTAAGGCAACAAGGGCATTCAGGGCAGAACAGCAGCTACTTTCCATGTGGAAAGTATTAATGACAGAAATGATTTGTGAAACTGGGCCAGAAGCACATTTTCCCTTGACTTATCATATGTACTATTTTTTTCCTTTTGTTCTCTGGCCACCTTTTCTGAAAAACTCTTTGGTGGAAAAAATCCAACCCCTGAAGCAACAGAAAGTGACTGCAGTTCATGAGAAAGACCATTCCTAAATTCATAGACATGGGCAGGCCCCACCTAGAAACTCATGAAATCTTTGAAAATGTTACAAGTCTGAAGGTTTCTATTTTAAGGTCTCATAAGAGATACAACATTTGAAAATGTACGGTTAGCATTATTGTTTTCTTTTTCCCAAGTGATTCCATTCCTTCTTTCCCTGCACTTTCAAATGAACATTATAACCAAGTAGAAATGCACCTTTCAATAGACTGTTGTTGCCAGCCAAAGTCCACTATAAGGGAAGACAGATGGAACTTCCATATTATCCAAAAAAAATGTATTTATCTCAGGCCAAATATTCAGGATATTTGACATGTTTTCCTAAGGGGATAAATATGATATGGTAGTTATGATCAGACTTCTGGGCTTGAATCCTGACTCTGTCCCTTACGAGCTCTGTAGACTTGGGCTTATTACTTAAATTCTTTATGCCTTAGTTGGCTAATCTGGACAGTGGAGATAAGAACAGATCATGCTTCAAAAGGTGGTATTTGTGTTAAATGAATATTTAAAACTGTACCTGTACATAGTAAATACGCAACAAATAAATGTTAGCTGTTATTATCGAAATTTGAAAATAAATAATCCTCCTGTACCCATTAGAGGACATAGAATTACTGAATTTTAGAGGTCTTTTTATTTTTTGCACAAAGTACAATAGCAGTTTCTTTAAAACGTTTTGTAATAAAATGGTAATGGATGAAAAGAAATAAGTCACTATAAAATATAATATTATTTTCAGATTGAGGGACAAAATAGTTTATTACATCTTTAAAATTTAGAAGTATAGTACATTCTGGAAGGCAAAATCATCCCCTGAAACCTGACTTTTAAGATAATACACTAACAAATGTATAAAATCAAAAAAATTAGCTAATGATCAATGTGACATGGATCTCTAATGGATCCAAAGAGTAGTAGAAATTACACAGAAGTTAGTATTAGTCTCAAAATAAAAGTCGAGAGACTACTGAATTTGTAACCTTAACCCAGAAATACAACTAGAGGGAGAAAGGGAAGCTCACCCCCACTGTGTAGCCTTCCAACAATTCCCAGCATTCTCTAGAAATTGACATATTTTCAATTGGCAATGAACTTTGTATGTTCACTTGGCAGTGAACTTCGTGACTGAAACCTAAGTGGTAATTTTATGTCATTTATATTTTATGATTTTGTAAAACTGTCCTTTTTTTCATTTGAAAAATTTTTAGAGAGAGGCCCTTGGGAAATTGATGAAGTTCTCAAATGCTTTGGGGGAAACGACGCCTTTTATGATTATGTTGTGAAACTCAACCACAAAGCACTATTATGTCAGAAAGATTATAACCACCTCCCCCTAAAAAAACTTGACTCATTATTTATTAAAAATTAATGCATTTTGGGGATTAAAAGCTAAATGTTGTTGAAATAAATTTATTTGTTTAAAAAAAAACAAAGTGGCAAATCTATTAGACATATAAAACGATGGCACCTTTTATGGACCTGTCCTCCACCATTAAACCCCAGCTCTGATGTTTGATCTTAACCCTCTTTTTCACAAACAGGTAAAAATATCATCATAGGTAACCAAAGCATTCTAGAAATACTGTGTGGACTATCAAAATATATTATTTTTCTTGCTCCAGGATTTTACCTATAGCCAACACAATTTTATGAAAACTCCTACTCAGTATTCAACAAGACCATTTCTTTACTCCAGAGAGAATTAATCACAGGAAAGGACTGGAAAAGACAGTTGCCCCAGATGAAGCTTAAGCACACTTCCACTGAGAAGCCCGTTCTATTTTAATTTGCCAAGTAAAAGTGTCCTAGTAAATCACACTGCTGTCATTATCTCATTAAAAATACTATACTTGTCACTCCCTTTCCTCTCTCTCAAGTGCTTCCTACAACTCAAATTTAACGTCATCCTTAAAAGACTGACTTTATCTAGGGTCAGGTGAGGACAGCATCTTCTGCTGTTATTGCTGCCACAAATTCCATACAACTCCAGTCATTAAGTCAACACCATTTATTGGATATTTACTATATCCATGAAATTTACTAAATATTGAGAAGAGTTAAAAGGAACTATTAATAAAAAGCTTGCTTTTAGCAAACTAATGGCCACCCTCATTGGAAAAGGGAGCCTTATAACCAGGTCTTTCAAAGAACCAAAGATGCTGATATACTTTCAAAGATATCAGCATCTTTTGGTTCTACTATTTAGCTCTTATTCGACCCCTACCTATCTTGGCTGGTTATCTGTGGAATGATACTGCCAGCATATCACTGATAGTTGAAATTTCCCTGTAATAAAAAAAGCTTGATTTCTGTTGGTATAACAGTTGTAAATTCCCTTCTCTTATAAACTGTATATCGAATTAACATTACACGTGGGAAACAGAGTGGTTTGAATTGTGTTACTTGTCACTGCTTTTCAGTTTCTAGTGGGTCATAAAATGACTAACCATCAGGAGTAAGAAGGAAACAGCAAAGATTCCAGATAATGGCTTATATTTAGTAATGCCCCCTTTGAATAATGTAATAGTAAATGATAAATGCCACTGACTTCCTGAATGTACTTGGTTCTGTGTATACATCTGCAGGTTATTATGCATTTCCAAAGGTACTTTCTGAAAGAGTCCCTTGACCTCTACCTAATAAAATATGCATTACATAGAGCACTAGAGAAAGACACTTTGCCTGTCTTAACCAAAGGGTAAGATTACCTTATTGCCTTGAAATCCCTTAGGGCCTGGATCCCCTGGAGGTCCACTAATGCCCTGCTCCAAGATGAAAAACCAAGAATTAGTTCTGTATACAAAAGGTCAAACAGGAATGAATCATTTTTTAGGGCCCCTAGAGATCCTAGAGTTAGAAGTCAAACTATATAACTCAGAGCTAAATTGAGATTATATTCAATTGGGAAATGAGATAAGAAAATTTCTTGAGTCAAATAAGTTGCTTTTAAAATAGCATTTAGGCTGAAAGCAAACACTTTATTAATGAGATGTTTGTTTTCTGAACCTGTGTTTCCAACCTAATTCCTGTGCTGGACTCCTTTTTTGAAGGATTTTGCCTATTAAACATTTTTTGATATCTAAGGCATATGTATCTGAAAGTCAGAGCTTCCAACGGACCCTGTGATAACCAGAGTTACAGCTTTGCCCTGACAATTCCAGATGAAGGCAAAGAAGTGGATGGTTAACTAGATGCTATCTAGGAAATCTTGGGTAAAAGTATAATTTTCAATAGACTTTTTGCAATACTGAAATTAACCGTTCACATACACCCCCAACATAACTTCAGAAGAGACAAGTCCCTAGACTGAAAAAAATGATCCAAATTATTTTCTGAAATCCATAGAATGTCTAACCTAAATAAATGCCTTAGAAAATCAGTCCATATTATGGAATATTAACTATTTGTAATGACAGAACAATACAAATACTGTAATTTAGATAAAATGCACAGTTTTTCCAACTATATTATAGTAGCAATGCAAAAATAATTACATCCTACTTTTAACTACTTTGACTTTCTTCATCTTCCCACACTCTAATTTTTTAACTTTTTCTCCTTAGCCACTCACTAAGAAGACCTGCCTATTGGTACCTATCTTTAGTTAATCAAACCATTAGGGAAGTGGTTTCCAAAGTTCGTTGCACATTAGCATCATCTGGGGATCTTTAAAAACACTAATGCCTGGCTCCAATGCCCAGACATTCTGATTTAACTGGTAGAGGTGCAAGTGGGCAAAGGGGTTTTTAAAAGCTCCCTAGGAAATTCTAATCCAGACTTAGATTTGGTTTTAACCTCCTTACCTGAAGTCCTCTGGGTCCCTTTGGTCCATATGGCCCTGGGGATCCCTGTGGAATAAAATCAATAAGTCTCCCTAAATATCCATCATCGCAGTAAAATGATTTCAGGTGGGAGGGAAGGGAATGTGTTTTGGGTAATGACCAATCTTCCCTGGTTATCTAAACATCAAAGACAACAAATTGAAATTATTTTAATTAACAAGCCAACTGGGAAGTCAAACTTGCCTTTAGTAAACAAATTCTATGAAAATACAATTTTGGATGTAAGTCTCTGGCCTATATATTGACATTTTGGTTATAGTAAAAGAATTCTTAAGAAAGGCAATAAACTTGGTTGAATATGTTTCATTCAAGAGGGCAATGTCCATTAAATTAACAAGTTAGTGCATTTCCACGATATCTAGATCACTTTTTTGCCCATCTTCAAGACATGGAACTTGGCAAAATACTGTTCATTCTTGACGCTCTTCTAATAGAAAATATTTCAATATATTCTGCAAGTAGGAAACCCTTTAAAATTTATTTTTATGAGAGTATAACATAGCCTAATTTCTCTTTCCCCAAATTTCCACATTTTTTGCTTATCAAAGTATTACCTGTTAATGATAAACATACTTTGATCATTACAGAAAAATGTAAAAAAAAAAATATTTTTAAATCACACGGAGACAAATGCTGCTAACATTTTCGGCGTATTTTCATTCAATTTTATTCCCAATAGATTTTTCTTCAAATAATTTTATCAGAGTGTATATCCAATTTTATGTCCTACCTATTTTGGCCTCACACTGTGTAAAAAATATTTTGTTATTAAAAACTCACAGTAAACAGAGTAATATTCAAGAATAGGGACCTATTGTAATTTATTTACTCATTTCCCTAGTTTTGACCTTTAAGTATTTTTGATGATTGCTATTTTAAGTGATATCATAATGAACATCTTTGTGCATAAATCTTTGTCCAACTGCTGATTCATCCCTAAAGATAGCTTCCTAGAAGACGCTAGCTTAGGCAGAGACTGTAAGCCCATTCAAGGCTCTCTCTGGCTCTCCCTTTTCTCATGCCTTACATGGAAATAGAGAGAAACTTCCTCCATAAAGTTCCCACCACCTGAGTATGAGCGAGTGTATCTTCATCTTACGGAGTCCCCATTAACAATGACTATTATATGTTACTTCACTGTTTGTTTGCTAATTTGATATGTGAAATAATATTTTAATGTCTTAATTTCACTTGTCTGGTAGTGTGTTTGGATATTTTTCTCATTTATTAGCCATCTATTAATATATTTTCTCTTTTGTGTCTCTTCACATTGTTCAGGGTGGCTTTGTTATAAACTTGTGTGAACTCTGCGTCAAGAACACTGTATCTCATTGACTATAAGACACATTTTTTTCACATTTTTACATCTCTGACATTAGGGTATGTCTTAGAATCAATTGCATCTTCTATTTATAATCAGCAGCATGCTTTTCTTTCTTCATTTTGGGCACAGAAAATAATGGGACATTTAACAACCCTGACATCTTAGTCAATGAAATATGATACTAATTGTCAACCATTTTTATTTCATATAGTTTTCCCAGGTATTGCTCGACTTTCATTTCTGTTCTACTCTATATATGTCCCTTCTCTATTTCCAAGTACCCATGTCCATCTCCCATTTTCAATTATCCTCCAGGAAGAACCTATTCATTATCACTCTTTTGGTTTTGCCCAGAGATAATTACCAAGCCTACATATTGCAGAATGCCTGACCTTTAACTTTATAGTCAAAAGCTTTCAGAAAAATCTCAAGCTATTTAAAGTTGGGCCAGTGTTATCATCTTACCCTCTTCTTTAAACCTTCTGCCTCATTTTCTCTTCTTGACTGCCTCTCACAATTATAATATACCCATTGAAAGAGTTTATGGTACCTTGATGGCATGCTGTTAATAGTTTTAACTATAATGGAAACTATTTGTACTCTGTACATTTTTGGGCACTTTAACATAAAATGTTTCAGATGCACTTTCTATATATTTTTGTTCTATTAAGGCTGTGTTCCCCAGCCCCTGGGCTGCAGACCAGGTACTGCTCTGTGGCCTGTTAGGAACTGGGACACACAGCAGGAGGTGAGTGGCAGGCAAGCAAGTGAAGCTTCATCTGTGTTTACAGCTGCTCTCCATCGCTCACATCACCACATAATCTCCACCTCCTGTCAGATCAACGGCAGCATTAGATTCTCATAGGAGCACAAACTCTGCTGTAAACTGCGCAAGCGAGGTATCTAGGTTGCTGGCTCCTTATAAGAATCTAATGCCTGATGATCCGAGGCAGAGCTGAGGTGGTGATGCTAGCGCTGGGGAGCGGCTGCAAATACAGGTCATCATTAGCAAAGAGGTTTGGCTGCACAAAAAATGTAATGTGCTTGAATCATCCCCAAACCATTCCCACTCCCCTGGGTCCATAGCAAAATTGTCTTCCATGAAACCAATCCCTGGTATCAAATAGGTTGGGGTCCACTATAAGGAATTCTTTAACATACTTAATATTGTTTCCAGTTTAATTACTTTATCCATATTTATTTTTTAACTAAAAATACATACCTATCCAATTGTCTATGTCTTGCTGCATTTTCAAAATTCCAAACCCTTATCTATTAATATGTGAAGTTATTCCACATTGTTTATAACTATTTCACTAACTTATTTCATGAAGTTCTTCACTCTATTTTGGAAAGTGCCTGTTCTCAGTGTTTACATCTGGAAAGCAATTCTACTCTGACCCAACTGGAGCTTGAATTGACTTTGCTGTTTAAATTACTCTTTTCACCGTAACATTCAGTAGGCACGGCCCCAAAGGTTAGGGTGTCACAAGACAGTCTTAATGGTCCATAAGAAAGACATTTGGATACCTAACTACATTAGGTATCACTTTGTTCATGTTTTACAGATGTGAAAACTGAGTCATTGACTTCAACTCTAGTAGTGAGATCAACGTAATTCAGCCCAGGAATTTTTCCTTAAGGAAAATTAGCCCCAAGGGATCACAGCTGTTAGCATTTTAAAAACAGGTTCCTTACTTTGTCACCTTTTATTCCTGGTTTACCACATTCCCCGCGTTCACCCTACAAAATAAATAAATGAAATAAATAAGAGAACATTTGCAGCCATTCAATGTTAGGATTTGGGTTTTTTTTTTAAGATTCACAGCAGAATCACTCTGGTTTTACACAATTTTATCCTCATTACTGTGGGTTACACGGGTATTGAAAATTCTTATCCATGAGTCATCCTTAACTTGACAGGATCAAATCAGCGATACCACTTAATGAGGTTTGACATTTTTGAGAAATGGATGAAATTAGAACGAAAGGAACCTACTACCATCTACCACATATTAGATGCCCTTTGCATACATGATTTAGTTGAATCCACATTATGACCCAATGACATCAGTTTTACCATTCTTATTTTATGGTTGAGAAAGTTTAAACCCAACAAGATAACTTCCCTTGATCACGTAGCTAGTTAAGTAGAAGAATCAGGGTCTGAACCCAGGTCAACTCTAACTCAGAGTCCCTGTTTTTTCAACAACATCATGCTCCAGCCTGAGTACCAACCTTGATCAGCTACCAGTGTTTGCCTGGAAGCTGTGAGAGAAAAGTTCTGAGACAAGACTGCCATGAGTTGATGGGGAAGGGTGCTGTGAGGAGTTAGCAAGGTCTGCTGTGAGAGAGAGAGAGCAGGGCTTGGTGGCAAGCATGCTCTGTATTTTCCATTACCACCCTCTCCTGTCCTGGCTTCCCTAGAACACTACTGAAAAAAACTAACATTCGAGTTATGCTTTAGAATGCATTCATGATATTTTATAGACATTGTATCAGTTAATCTGACATTAACTGAAGTATGAACCCATTTTACACACTGAAAATTTGTGATTCAAAAAGGTTAAGTAGAGGAAATGTGGTGTATATATGCAGAGTGCAATACTATTTGGGCTTTAAGAAGGAAATTCTTTCATTCATGGCAGTGTGGATGAACCTGGAGGACATATGTTAAGGAAAATAAGCAAGGCACAGAAAGACAAATATTTCATGATCTTACTTATAAGTGAAATCTAAAAATGTCGAATTCATAGAATAAAAGAGTAGAATGGTAATTACCAGGGGTACGTAGCAGGTGGGCATGTGTGGGAGATGTTTGTCAATGAACACAAAATTTCAGTTGGGCAGGAGAAATAAGTTCAAGAGATCTGTTGTACAATGTGATGAATATAGTTAGTAACAATGTCTTGTATTCTTGACAATCACTGAGAGAAAATTTTGTGTCCTCGCCACAAAAAACGATGTGTGTGAGGTGATGCACATGTTAATTAGCTTAAGTTAGCCATTTCGCAATGTATACATATATCAAAACATCATGTGTTATTCGACAAATATGTACATTTATTTGCCAATTAATTTTTTTAAAGAAAAATAAGCATTTTTAAAAAGGTTAATTAAGTTGCTCAAGTAGAACGAGAACTGGGACCTCTGAACATTAATCCATTATATCAGACTTTTAAGACTTCTAATAATTAGAACTAAAGAGTAACAGCCAATTAGAAAAATGACTAAAGTTTCATAATCATAACAATATCATCTCTTGTTTATAAAGCACTTTAGAATTTTCAGAATGCTTATATGTATATATATTTATTGTAAGCTTCAAATCAATTCTTGTTTTCAAGATAAGGAAGCACAATCGGAGAGATTAAATGATCTGCTGAGACGTCCCCGCTAGCCAGTGACTCTCAGTCCAGGCCCTCCCCACGCACTTTGCTGCTTTTCCTGCTGCTTTATGACCTGCGTGCTGCTCTAGGACACGCTGCTCCAAGGGCCACTACCCGACGACAGAAGGAAATTGCACTAGAATGTAAATCAACGCATTGCTTCCTTCGTCAAGGAAACCTTGCCATGAAAAATAAATATCAGCTGAACTTAACAGTGTACATAGCAATATGGTGGATTTATATGCTGGTGCAAGCTTCATGTTGCAGAATAGCAACAAACAGTTCCCAGACTGCCAGCCAGCTTGCAGACCACACTTTGAATAGCACTGCTCTGAGGGAAATCATCATTCTAACCACCAATTATGTGTGCAAAGTGTGTGCCAGACCCTTTCCATTATTGCTAATAATGCCCTTGAGCTAATAACAGCCTTGTAAGGTGTGTGTGTGTGTGTACAAAATATATATATGTGTATATATACATATATATATATATATATATATATATATATATATATCCACCTATACGTAAGCAAAATGAGGCTCAGAGAAATTACATGGCTTGTCCATGACCACAAGCTTGAGTCTGTTAGGCTCCCAAGTTCATGTTCTTATCAGTCACCCATAGCTGAACAAGGAACACTGTCATGGGCTGCAAGTTACTTTCTATTAACCAGACGCTTCTCTCTAGGGTACCGCCTGGGCTCTAGCTGGATTCAGAGCAGGAAAGAGGGAGGTGCAATTCTTAGAGCCAGCTATGCCTGTATTCAAAAGCAATTTGTTCTCTCTCCCCATCCCTTTGTGAGTCAAACTGACCCAGGAAAAACTGAGCTATCACTTAGAACGAGTTGACATTTATTTCTGAATGCATTGGAAAATCACTCTTGAAGAATCAATTAGAAAGCAATTAATTTAATAATGTTGGATGGGAATAAAATGAGTCAAGCACCAAAATATAAAACAGAAAAGTACCATAAATACACTCAAAATTCTTTTGGCCAGAATTCACATTCCATTTGTCCAGACAGATTTGTTAGCTATAGGGTCCTGAGGAACAGCATTTGTTTTGGGGGCAGATTTCCATCAATGAAAATATTGTACTCTTGTTATTTGCCTCTGCAAAGGCATTTTCCTTTTGGGGGGCCCATTAATCCCTGTGGAATGGCCACAATTACAGAGTTGCAGAGAGCAAGTGCATCAGAAAGCTATGAACAGATTAGCTCTGTTCCCAGCTTCTGATTTCTGATGCTGCTGCTCCTGGTGAAATTCTGATTTGAATGTCAGTGGTTCAGGATCATTTTGTTCTGACAGCTTGTATTTTCCAAGTGAGAACTCCTACAGTGAATCTATAATTCTCCAGAAGTTTAAATGAATCTTTTCAAAAAATGTATATGTAAAGCTTCCCGGTGTTTATAACTGGCCCATCGTATAAATCAAGATGGGGCAAGGGAGCTACCCATAATTGCCCTCAACTGTAACACGGGATAATTTTACAATCATGAAAATTGTTTAGCTTTCTCATATTAATACTTGTCCCTTGCCTCTTCATAATAGCTCCTTACATTTATAGACAGGCAACCGCTTCATTCTCCAGCCACCCTGTAAATTAGGCCTGTACTAATCTAGTTCTATCCAGATGAAAAAACAGACATTTCAAGACATTGAGTTGCCCAAATTCTGAAGGCTGTTAAGAGCAGAATCATGAGATTTCTTACACTCTTCCCCTTTTAGGTCTAACATTTTCAGTGATTGGGATATATTTATTGGCATGTATATGTTCACCCCTAATATTTGCAAGGCCCAGGGCAAAAGTGCAAGCGGAAGCCCACATACCATGTGTCTAAATAGTTGAAAGTTATAAGTTAAACCAATAATGTTCTACCTTCCTTCCTTGACAAATATACCTTCAAAAGGAGTAAAGAAAGGATTTTGGAATTCCTCAGCAGTCCATGCTGGATACAGTCCCATGCGCACAGCCTACAGCCTGCAGCCTGGCACCCACTTCACTTCCCACCTCCAGCTCCCTCCACACCAAGAGCAGCACACACATATGAAGATGCCCCAAGCAGCACAACAAAGCCCCCTAATGACCTCTGCTTCCTCCACAAACGGCTACCATTTGGTTCCCCCTCAGGCCTGGGGAAAATATGGACATGGGAAGGAAGTTTGTATATGCCCTCCAAGCAGGCTCCGGCCATTGTGCAGGGCCTTCTGGGGTCTTGGTTACCCAACGCATGATCTAGAAGAGAGCACAGACCTCCTGCAGACTCTGGCTCCAGCGGGAGTGGGGAAGCCAGGAGAGACCCATAGCAGGACCCTCTAAAGTTCGGGCCTCTTGTGCAGGCCTGAGGGTTATAGCTCCTGTAGGATAGTGTGGATGATAGGCACGTGTTCTGATTTCAGGTTGAAAATCTAATACTAGAGAGCACTGCGGGACAGACCTATCAATGAACAATTGTGCACTCTTGGAGGTTCCTAAGCCCCAGTCCAACTTGTTAATTTCTTTTGAAGCAGTTTGATTTTCTAACTTAAAACTTGCAAATACACATAAAATCATCTACCAACCCATACCTTTTGTTTGCTTATTTGCCAAATTTACACCCCATGCAAGATGTACCCGTATGCCTGACTCAATGAAGTCAGTGGTTCTTTCTGCTTACCCAAGACATAATAAATCCTCTCTTTCTCCTAGGAGAGAGTTTGCTGTCTAGATTTTCATAGGAAGTTAAGCATCTACTTGCAGTATTGCTGCATCTCTATGTTTGTGTAGGAAAACTTTTAATCTGGATACCTGTGCTGCATGGCTGTTAAATTGGGGTTTTCTCTGAAGAGGATTCATGTTTGCAAAGCTGAGGGAGGCTGGAATCTAATCTCAGGAATTTTAGGATGCCCTCCACCCCTAAAAACACACACCCATATCTTAAGCTCTATTATTATTTTATGTTAACAGAATGAAGTGTGTGCACAGGAATGAGGGAATCCGGACTTATAAAAACAAAGGAAAATAACTTTTATTAAACATATAAATACGCTTATGTTTCTGTTTTTCTTTCTGAAATTCCAGTCTATCTATTCGTTGTTGCCAACTTACCTTGTCACCCTTATACCCAGGAATTCCCTAATTAAAAAAAGAAAAGAAAAGGTAAAATATGATATTATAAGGCAGAGTTAGAGTATTAGATGTTTTTCACTTACAAGGTATAACAAAAACACATCTATACAGTCTTGGAAAATAAGACCATATAAGTGTAAGCTATTTCACTTCTCTTTGCACTTAGGGAATGCGCATTTACTAAGGAGAAGAAAAGAACCTATTTTTCCCTATATTACATTCCATTCTCAGTTTCAGGTATTTTTTCAAACCCAATTTCTTACCCTTTGGCCCAAAGCTGAAGGAGATAGTGTACACTGAAAGTCGTTGTTAAAGTGATGACCTGTAATGGTCCTTTCAAAATTGTCATATTGACTTTTAAACTATGAACTATTACAGCTGAGAATGTTTCACAGAGACTGTTAGAGAAATTGGCTTTGAAAATGAGTTGAGATAATGGCCTTTAAAATGTGTGTAAATATTTGTATCCTTTCAAATCCGGTCTAGAATATATAACATCAAGGAAGTGAATGGTTCCTTTATCAACCATAATGAAAAAGTGACCTTTAAGTTACTGTCTTTTATCTCACGCTAAATAAGGGCCCAGTGCTTCTGCTGTCTTCCGTGTGGCTCTGGGAATCTTGCACCATTTTCCCCATTGTCACTGCCCATAAGCCCTTTAAGTACAACAGTAAAATACTAAATGGACTGGGAAATTACCAGCCCTAAACAGCGAGTCTTTTTCAGACAGGATTTCTTGTCTTTTTCATACAACTTTATTTTTCAAGCATGGAAATAGAATTGTGAGGCATATTTAAAGTGTGCTTGAGGAACCTGTAGAATAATCAAGTTTTTATTGCAGTTACATGTGAGTCAAGCTACAAAATTTTGTTCTGTGTGACCTTTTCACAAAAGGAAACTTCATGAAGGAAATAACACTTCTCTCCAAATGAGTGGTCACTGAGGAATAGAAGACAAAGGTGCAATTATTCAATTCAAAAATATTGTTACACTTCAATTTCACCCAACTGAGAAATACTTATTCACATAAATGGTCTAATTTTAAGAATCATGCTTAAAATTAAAGACCATATTGTAGACAGTTAAATTGGGATTCTCTGTTAAAACAATTCATATTTGTAGTGCCAAAAAAAAGCCTGAATTTCTAATCTCAGGAATCTTGGGGCACCCCCAACTCTTTATAACACACAACCTATTTAAAATTCTGCCATTACTTTATATTAAAAGATTTAAGATTGCATTTTGGAAGGAGCCAAGATGGCTTTACAAAAATAAAGGAATATTACTTTTAAGAGTATATTCTTTTTTCCTGGTTTTCTTTCTGAAATCCCTGGTCAATTTATTGTTTAGTTCCTATATCAGCTCATTTTCTTCTTCTTCTTTCTTCCTTTAAGAGCATCTTAATTATCAGTTTTAAAATATTAAAATCTAAAATATCCAAAGTTGCACTCATCAGTCTCTGCCAAATTTGTTTTTTTCTTTACTATTTCCAGTAATGTTACACTTCAAATCACATAGAATGAAAATTTTACAATCGTCTTAGTTTTCTCTCTCCTTCTCTTACCCATTACATTCCTTTAATCCAACCTGTTTAACATTCTCCAACAACTTCCCACTGCACTTAGGGTGAATTCCACTCCCCTGGCCTCAGGACCCTATGTGGCCCAGCCCCTGCCTGCCTCTATGGCCTGGTCTCCTGTCACTCTTCATTAACAGATTCTGTCTTTCTTCCCGTTTCTTGAGCCTGCCCACATTGTTCCCACCTAAGGCCTTTGTATTATACTTGCTGCTGTGAATGAGAACACCCTCATTCATTTGTTTTATGTTTTCATAACACTTCTCACTGGCAGAAATCATCTTTTTATCTGTTTGCCTACTTATTCCCTGCCCCCCTACCCCACCCCAGAACACTTCATGAGATGGGGACTCTCTGTCTTGCTCACTCCTGTGTCTCCAGCTAAAAGAGTGCCCAGTGCAGAGCAAGTGCTCAGTTATTTGCTGACTATATGAATTAGAGTTAGTCACCACACGCTATCATTTCCTCCCATTCATGGATTCTCACAATGTTCTCTTGCTTTCTATTTTGTTACCACTGTAGCCCAATGCTGTCCAACATAGTGTGAGCCACAGAGGTGAGCCCCACATGTGATTTTAAATATTCTAGTAGCCACATTTTAAAAAAACAAAAATAAACATGTAAAATTAATTTTAATAATATATTTTATTTATCCCAATAGGCTCAAAATATTGTTTCAACATTTAGTCAATATGAAAAATTATCAATGGGATATTATGTATCCTTTTCTTATACTACATCTTCAAAATTCATTGTGTATCTAACTCCTACAGCACACCTCAATTCGGTCTAGCATGTTTCAAGTGCTCAGGAGCCATATATGCCTTCTGGCTGTCATATTGGCCAGAGCTGATCTAGCCAATGTCCCTGCTACTTCTCACATCAGCTGTAACAAGTGCTCCTTCCTTCTTGTTCTCACCTCAAATTTGTTTTTAGAGCCTTGCCAGATTAATCTTCCCAAAACATAGTTCTTGGGCCATAAATCTCACCTAAAATTTGGGGGGCTTTCCATCACCCAGCAAAACCCAGACTTTGCGGCCAGCATTGAGCATCCACCCTGACCCTAACCCTTCCTTCGAGCTGTGTCTGTGCCCTTCAGACACCCCATCTCACCATTGCCCAACCCACTGCCTTCTCTCGGGTTGCTGCTCGTGGCATTCTCTTCATCTGAAACGCTTATCCCTTTCCACCTTCCTGCTCCATCCTTGCCTGTCACAATCCTCCATCTTCTTCAGGATTCATCCCACAAAACCTACCCTGATGGCTCCAATCTTCTCTGAATACCTACAATACTTTGTACATGCCATTTTTGTAATATTTTGACATTCTGCTTTATATTACAGCTATTTTGAATATCTTTCCTTTCCTATAAGACAACAAACTTTTTAAAAATATAAGTGCTTTGTCTTAGTTATATTTTCACATACTGGTATACTTTATATGTGAAAGATATCTAAGAAATGTTTCCTAAATGAGTAACACAAATTTCTGAATGAATTTCTATTGACATTATCAATTTTTCTATCATATTTTTTCATAAAGTGGACTAAACACGCCAGGAGAACAGTTTTTTTTTTTTTTTTTTTTTTTTTTTTTTGAGACAGAGTCTCACTCCCTTACCTGGGGCGAGTGCCGTGGCGTCAGCCTAGCTCACAGCAACCTCAGACTCCTGGGCTCGAGCAATCCTACTGTCTCAGCCTCCCGAGTAGCTGGGACTACAGGCATGCGCCACCATGCCCGGCTAATTTTTTCTATATATATTTTTAGCTG
>RJWJ010022162.1:0-27125 GCA_004363605.1 Indri indri | reverse complement strand
ACAGGACAGATCCTCCAAACAGAAAATTAACAAAGAATGGACTTAAACAGAACTCTAGAACAAATGGGCTTGACTGATATTTACAGGACACTCTACTCCAAACCACTGAATACACATTCTTCTCATCAGCTAATGGGACATTCTCTAAGATTGACCATATTCCAGTACACAAAGCTTGTCTCAAAAAATTTAAAAAATAGAAATCATACCATGCATCTTCTCAGATCACATTGGAATAAAAACAGGAATCAACCCCAACAGAAACTCTCATCTCTACACAAAGTCATGGAAATTATACAACTTTCTGCTGAACGATTCCTTCATAAACGAGGAAGTAAAGATGGAAATCAAAAGATTCTTTGCACTAAATGACAAAGGTGACACAAGTTATCAAAATCTGTGGGACACAGCCAAAGCAGTCCTGAGAGGAAAGTTTATTTCCATAAATGCCTATATCCAAAAGTCAAAAAGATCACAAATATACAACCTAATGAATCGACTCAAAGAACTGGAAAAAGAAGAAGAGACCAACCCCAAACCCAGCAGAAGAAGGGAAATAAATAAGATAAAATCACAACTAAATGAAATTGACAACAGGGAAACCATACGGAAGATTAATAAAACAAAAAGGTGTTTTTTTGAAAAAATAAAATTGACACACCTTTGGCTAAACTAATGAAAAACAGAAAAGAAAAATCCCTGATAAGCTCCATCAGGAACAAAAAGGGAGAAGTTATAACTGATGTCATGGAGATTCAAGATATAATTTATGAATATTACAAAAACCTTTATGCACACAAACTGGAAAGTGTGGAGGAAATGGACAAATTTTTAGAAACACACGGCCTCCCTACGCTCAACCAAGAAGATATAGAATTCCTGAACAGACCAATATCAAGGACACAAATTGAAACAGCAATAAAAAACATTCCAAAAAAGAAAAGTCCCAGACCAGATGGTTTCACACCCGAATTTTTCCACACCTACAAAGAAGAACTGGTGCCTATCCTGCAGAAATTATTCCACAGCATTGAGAAGGATGGATTCCTCCCCAACACATTTTATGAAGCCAACATAACCCTTATACCAAAACCAGGAAAAGACACAACAAAAAAGCAAAACTACAGACCAATATCCCTTATGAATATAGACACAAAAATTCTCAACAAAATTCCAGCTAACCAAATCCAGGTGCTTATTAAGAAAATAATCTATCATGACCAAGTGGGCTTCATTCCAGAGATGCAGGGTTGGTTCAACATACGTAAATCTATAAACGTAATTCACCACATAAACAGAAGCAAAAACAAAAACCATATGATTCTCTCCATAAACACAGAAAAAGCATTTGACAAAATATAACACCCTTTCATGATAAGAACACTTAAGAAAATATAGATGGGGCTTACCTAAAAATGATACAAGCCATTTATGACAAACCCACAGCCAACATCATACTGAATGGGGAAAAATTGAAAGCATTCCCACTTAGAACTGGAACCACACAAGGTTGCCCACTATCTCCACTTCTATTCAACGTAATGCTGGCAGTCCTGGCCACAGCAATCAGGCAAGAGAGTGGAATTAAAGGCATACAAATGGGAACAGAAGAGGTCAAACTCTCACTATTTGCTGATGACATGATATTATATCTAGAAAACCCCAAGAATTCAACCGAGAGGCTCCTGGAATTGATAAATGAATTCAGTAAAGTCTCAGGATATAAAATCAATACACAAAAATCAGAGGCTTTCATATATCCCAACAGCAGTCATACTGAGAACCAAATCAAAAACTCAATTCCCTTCACAATAGCAACAAAGAAAATAAAGTATCTAGGAATATATTTAACTAAGGAGGTAAAAGACCTCTACAGGGAGAACTGTGAAACATTGAGGAAGGAAATAGCAGAGGACGTAAACAGGTGGAAAACCATTCCATGCTCATGGGTCGGCAGATTCAACATCATTAAGATGTCTATGCTACCCAAGTGATCTACAGATTCAATGAAATCCCTATTAAAATACCCACATCATTCTTCACAGATGTATAAAAATTAATTTTACGCTTCGTATGGAACCAGAGAAGACCCCACATAGCAAAAAGAATTCTAGGCAATAAAAATAAATTAGGAGGTATCAATTTACCAGACTTCAAACTTTATCATAAGGCTGTAGTAATCAAAACAGCTTGGTACTGGCACAGAAATAGAGCCATTGACCAGTGTAACAGAACTGAGAACCCAGAAATAAAACCATTCTCATATAGCCACCTAATCTTTGGCAAAGCAGACAAAAACATACACTGGGGAAAAGAATCCTTATTCTATAAATGATGCTGGGAAAACTGGTTAGCCACATGTAGAAGACTGAACCAGGATCCACAACTTTCACCTCTCACAAAAATCAACTCACACTGGGTAACAGATTTAAACCTAAGGAGTGAAACTATTAGAATTCTAGAGGAAGATGTTGGAAATATTCTTCTAGACATTGGCCTAGGCAAAGAATTTATGAAGAAGACCCCAAAGGCAATCACAGCAACAACCAAAATAAATAAAGGGACCTGACCAAATTAAAAAGCTTCTGCACAGCCAAAGAAAGTGTCACAAGAGCAAACAGACAACCTCCAGAATGGGAGAAAATATTTGCATGCTACAAATCCGATAAAGGGCTGATAACCAGAATCTTCTTAGAACTCGGGTAAATCAACAAGAAAAAATCAAACGACCCTATCAAAAAGTGGGCAAAGGACATGAACAGAAACTTTTCAAAAGAAGACAGAATAATGGCCAAAAAACATATGAAAAAATGCTCAACATCTCTAATCATCAGGGAAATGCAAATTAAAACCACAATGAAATATCACTTATCTCCAGTGTCTCACTGGCCTTTATCAAAAAGTCCCAAAACAATAAATGTTGGCGTGGATGCAGATAGATAGGAACACTCATGCACTGTTGGTGGGACTGCAAAGTAGTGCAACCTCTGTGGAAAGCAATATGGAGATACCTTAAAGAGATACAAGTAGAAGTACCATTCGATCCAGCAATCCCATTACTGGGCATCTACCCGAAAGAGCAAATGATACTGGATAAGAAAGACACCTGCACCCGAATGTTTATAGCAGCACAATTCACAATTGCAAAGATGTGGAAACAACCCAAGTGCCCATCAAAACATGAGTGGATTCATAAAATGTGGTATATGTATACCATGGAGTACTATTCAGCTTTAAGAAACAATGGTGATATAGCACCTCCTGTATACTCCTGGATAGAGCTGGAACGCATTCTACTAAGTGAAGTATCCCAAGAATGGAAAGACAAGCACCACATGTACTCACCATCAAATTGGTATTAACTGATCAACACATAAGTGCACATATAAGAATAACATCTATTGCATGTTGGGTGGGGGGGCGGGGGGAGGGGGGAGGAGGGGACAGGTATATGCAAATACAAAGAGTGCAATGTGCACCACCCAAAGGATGGACATATTTGAAACTTGGACTTAGGAGGGGAAGCGGGGGCAAGGGCAACTTACATAACTTAAACATCTGTACCCCCATAATATGCTGAAATAAAAAAAAAATAATGCCAGCAATGCAATAAAAAATATAGGCAATAATTTTTGAACACATGCCTGTCCTTGTTTTCTTCCCTTGGGGACCTAACAATCAAAAAGTTGCTATTAGGAACATGGCAGGTTACTATTGGCAGGCAGGTAGAGGGTGGAGGGAGAACTATGGATAATTTAATGCTAGCGATTAAATGCTCTGGCATATAAGTTACTTATATCAATTTTACTTACAACTCATTGGCCATGTGGCCACATCAAAACAACAAGGAGCTAGAAAATACAATCCTACCATGTGGTTGGTAGTGGGGGAATACTTGGCAAATGGTAACCACATTAATCAAGGCATCAAGCTAGGTGTTTCTTAATAAATTGTTCTATTAAGTTATATAGCTCAATGCATTTTAATAATCTATTCTAGGATTAATACTCATGATATGCTCTCACCTGAAAGGTTTTGGAAGATGCCTCAGGTTACAGGTTTTGGCCAAGTTCTAAGTGGTCAATAGAGTTGAATTTATATTATCAACAGTATGTTCTTTGCAGAAGTTCAGGATTAAACTCTAGCTGATTCAACTCAGGAAGCTAAGCGGGCAAAATATGTTTAAAAATATTGTCAGAAGTTAGTCCCACACACGTTTCCATGTCTTTAACAGAAGTGGATGAACTCTCACTCTCTGTCCTGCTCTCCGTGGCCTTCACTCTGCAGGCTCACCTGTTCGCTGTTATTTGAATGAATATTGCTTTTTATCCTTCCAAGCCTTTGTACTTAGTAATTTCTTTCTTTGAGACATTTTTATCCACTCTCACTGCCTGAGAAGCTTTTCCTCCTAGTATTTGCTTCTAGATCACTTCTCATATACTGCTTTTCCTACTCCTCAGTTAACTCTACTTTCTCCTTCCTCTGTATTGTCAGATCCTTTGTGTACAACTAGTGCATAGTACATCACTCATTGTATTAAAACTGTATTATGTACTTATACCCTTTCTTGACAGTATAATAGTTGCCCTAAACTCTTCACTGTTTTATAATATTCAAATTCATTTTATCTGTAGTTCTCCTAAAACATCAAGCATGATATTTGTTTAAAAATATTTGTTCAATCAATAAATTAGAAAAGACTGCAGAGATGAAGGAACACATATCAGTTGAAAAACATTTTCCATATTAAGAAAAATCATATAGCAGAAAATCCCAATACTAATTCAAAGCCACATCTTAATAACTTTGTTTTTATATGTTTAGCAGTTTAACTTTAGACAAGACCAAGCTTATTCTTACAAAGTTATATTTAGAAACTCCATAGATGAACTGCAATAAGAAATTTCCCTATTTCAGTGGAGAAAGCATAAATAAGAAAATTGAGAAAAAGGAAAATAATAATATAGAAAAAAACACAGATTAAGGTCTTTCTTCCAAAAAATGCAGAATGATTCTGTTATCAAAAAATTTCTATAAGTGAGAATGCACAATAAGTTCCACTATTTCTAATTTTCAGGTCAATTCAGAGCTTTTCCTTGGAAGAGTTTTGGAAATCTTCTGGGCTAAGGTATAAAGAATGTATACTGAGTGTAAAAAGAGTGAAGGAAAACATTTCATGCTATGTAAATACATAGTAGTTAAAGCCCCAAAGAGATTTTAAAAGCATTAACAAATGGTGCAAATAGTATTTGGGAAATCCTCCCAAATACAAGGTAAATAATAAATAGGAATTCCTTTAGGCCAAAGAAAGGTATCCTAAATTGAGTCCTTCCAAGCTGCTTGCAAACACATTTAGAAATGCCTCAAAGAGTAACCTTTCAAAAGTAATTTGCAGACAGAAAATGTAATATCTGACATAAATTATTCCCATCTAGGTGGTTGCTTACCTTGACCACAAGCTCTCATTCTTGCAGCACAGGATTTTGTATGATATGAAAAGAGATATTAAAATACTATTTATATATAATAAGTTGCTATTGTTGCAGTTTTTAATATATTTTGATAGAAATTGTGGGCAACATAATTAAAGTGTTAAAACTTAAAATCTCCTGCTCCTGACAGCTGCTAAGCTTTGCTAGTGAAAATTAATTTTCTGCATAAATGCTGAAATGTGGAATATACTTCTCTTTTTGGGAAAAAAGGAACATGAAAACTAGAAAATAATTTTTCTGCTGAATTTCATATTTAAGATATTATGTTTTTCCTGTATTATACTGCAACAAATTTCCAGGTAATCCTTTAAAAGTATCTACTCTTAAAATTTATTAATACCATATGATTTTCTTTGCTTCTCTATTCATCTGTCAAAGTAGAAGATTCTCTCTCCTTATAAGCTAATGATTAATCTTGCCCAGGTGTTGGAGATTATCGAAATGCTTCCATCCTTAACACTCTATGTTTACATAATGGTTTAGCATTCCATTGTGCTTATCATTCAATTCTATATTCCCCAAATTAATAAAAGAATTAATAAAGTTTTCTTTAATAATTTACTATAGTCAGGGATTTCATGATTTGTATCATTAAAAATTCTAATTTGTTAAAAAAATAACTAAATAAAGCCCAAAATACTTCCTCTTAACTTGGTTTATCAAATAAGGCAGGCAGAATTCACAAATAATTCACAAGTACTAACTAACCTTTGGAGACCTAGCCTCTGCCCAACCACATATAGTGCTTGCTGAAATTTTCATTTCACTCTGAAACATGCCTTGGAAATGCTCTTTCTTTTTAACTTCAGGAAAAAAGCAAAATTTTGACACACCAAGTCCAGCAGGTAAAATTTTACTCAGTGTTCCACTTGACCCAGGTGTTCCCCCAAGTTATGCCTTTGACTCTCATACCTACTCATTGCTTTGCCATAAATTGGGCACATATGCTGGAATGAACAAATGACATGTAATGGAGTTATTACAGTGAGAAAAATCTGGGGAAAAATACTGGGAGAAAACAATTCCTGGAGCATGGATACTCATGGATTTTCTTAGTAGTCAAGAACTGGAACTCTGTGTACACTCCTAGGTTAGCAGTTAGAACTTTAAAAACAAAAAATTAAACTCATAGAAAAAGGTTCTGATGTTTTTAAGTCTCTCTTTATATCCTTCCAATAATTCTGTGCAGCAGGGATTGCTTGTAACTTCCCAGTCCTGAAAGATAAGGGAGGAAGAAACTTGTATGGGGTGTCCATCAAATTTTACATTATCAATAATGTGCTTAGAATATTTTATACCACAAAGTAGATACTCAAGAAAAATATCAGGCATTAGAATTATTGTAAGCTTTCTATGGAAGGTAAATAGTATGCTTGCTTTTCGTAATGTGTTTGATAAAAGTTGCTAACCATCTCTACTTGTTTATATGCCACTGGTTAATTGAACTATGGCAGGACATCTTAATATAAAATTGGAACATTTTAAGTAGTTACAACACATTCAATCAACGCATTGATCTAAAGCCGGCTTTGTTTCTACCAGTTTTATTTAAGGTAAGGGTAATATCAAGGAAACTAGCATTCCCAACTAATTCCTTTTTTGCCTCTTCTACTGTACTTTCAAACATTACTGAAAGCTCTGATCAGAGTACACATGATCAGGCATTTGACAGATGCTTGCCTTTTCCAAGGTGAATCACTTTTATTAAAACATATTGTGAATGGCATTTTACCCTCAAAGCATGGCATTTTGGAGGTCAAAACAGTACTTCTCCTGTTAAAAATAATATTAGAAAGTGACTGTTACCAAATAATAAACATCTGCCATTATACATATAGAAAAAGAAAATGAAATACTTTTCATGTCAAAGATTCCATTCTCTTTTTCTGTTTTATGATCAAAACCACTAAGAACCCACATGTCTAATAAATGGAATAATACTTCATTGTCATGCTTCAGATTACAAACCTTGTATCACTGTACTTCAAATCATCCCAAGCAGTTGCTGACACATCATTAGTTTTTCTTGTCTAAGAAATATTGGAGAAGTTTTTATAATTAATTGGAGGAGTTTTTGTAATGAATTGCAGGCGTATTTTGAAAATACATTATTATCGAATAAAGATAAAAATCATAAGCTTAGAGTAAGTAAAAGAAACACAAATACAACATTAAAAAGATAAAACAAAAATAACAGAATTTAAGTCGGTCATTGAGCCTAAAAATATCATTATTTTATAGTAATTTATTTGGTATCATATAAATAATAATCACTAATTTTAGGATGATTTTTCCATATAACAGAAAAATACGTCTGCATACAAAAGCAACAGTAATAAATTTTATATAAAAATCATTGTCTTTCCCACATTCATATATACACAAACCATTATTTTCATATATATTTAATTCTCTAAGCCAGGTTTGGTAAATTGTATAGTGGGGGGAGGGAAAGAAGGGAAGAAAATATATGGGAAACAAGTAAATATGGATTTTTTGCTTTCCTTAGAATGGATTCACTAGCAAGGGAAAAAAAAATCAATCTCAGAAATAACACCTGTTACTCAGCAAACTTGTTAGTAGACATGCACATTTTAGTCATCATGTTCATGAACTAGTTCCAGAAACATTTATTGAGCATCCATTATGTATAGGTTACTCTTCTTGACTTTGGTAACATACATGAATAAATCATAGTTCTTGGTCTAATCAAGTGTTTATGATCTAATGGGAAAGATAGATTTGCAACCATTTAACTATGTGAAAATATGCTAGAATGAGAACATAAAAACATACTTGGGGCACATCTGGAAAATGAAAGGAGATTCATTATCCCTTCTCTACATGGAAGAAGGGGAGAGAACCTCATTAAGTACTGTTTTCCCATGGAGGCAATGCATTAAGTTGGGTTTTTAAGGAAGGCTAAATTTGCTAGACACAGAGTCTGATAAGGTCCATTTAGATGGATAGAAAGCTTATCCAAAGATAGAGAGGTATGACTCATTACACTATTGCATGGAATGCAAAGGGATAAATGATAAATCTAAAGTAAGCCAGGACATAAACAAAATCCTTTACCTAGAATGTGAAATATCCTGGGTGTTAGTCATCTGCAGTAGTGAGTCTTTAATTTGGAGAGCAGTATGGTATGCAAAATCTATAGTTGAAAGAGAAAACAGCTTGGTAGATATGGCAACTGTAAGGGGAAAAGAGTTTATAGGGGTATATAGATAAACATAGGATTTGATAAATGTTATTTACAGATGTTATTCTTGTATTTTATAAACCTAAAGTCAGAATTCTGAAGATTAGATTTCCATTTGAGATTCACAGAACTTACTTGAGGCCATGACCAAAGTAAAGTCCAACTCTTTCAGTCTTCCTAAGAAATCATCTTTATTCTCTTTTAATCAGTAAGAAGCAAAGTTTCACTCTATCATAGTAATTAACTTCTCTCTCAAGAGAAATATATAGCTGTATATAGAACTGTATATAGAACTGTATATGGAAGCTGCATGTAGAAACTGTGTATGCAAAGTTGTTCTCCTAGCCTTACCTGCATTGCCACCTCCCCCTAATCTAAACCATCATTGTTTCCTGCAGTGAAGTAACTTCCCTGCTTTCTCTATTGCTTGTATCTTCTTTCGAAATTGAATCTTCCTATAGTGACCAATATCCCATTAAAATTATATATGATCAAATTACTCCATTGATTAAATATATTATAGAATTCTGATTAAATTGAATAAAATCTTGTTTCCCTTCAATGACCTGTTATGATTATCTATAGGCTCCAAACACATCATTGCTGACTACACTTAAGATTCCCTGCTTCTGATCATTTCCAGAACACATCAAACTTTTTTCCACTTCTGCCTAGAAGGATATTTTTAAAAGTGGACTCTTGATGCAAATGTGTCTTGTTCAGATAAACAACGCCCCAAACAAAGACTATATTTTTTAGAGTACACAATATTCTTTCTCTCAGTGATATTTCTCCCACAATATGATTTAGCAATCATTCACAATAAAACTTATTTTACTTTAAGTTATTTTCTAAAGTATACTTTTAAATTTTAAATAAGTTTCTCAAGGAACTTTAGAGGTAAAATCTTGAAACATAACATTCTATACATCCGCCAATCAACAATATTTTAGTCTTTCACTAAAATAAAATTGTCTAATTTATTCTACTATGAATTTTGGATTAGAGTTTGAGCAAAAGGTAATCATTTTCAATACAAGACAAAGCCCATGGAAAATGAATAAATTGCTTTCTCTGTTTTTTTTCTTATGACATGTTTTCGGAAATGGTTTCAAGGTTTTTGAGAGCGTATAAGCAGTTGTGGGCAAACTTCTGAGATTGGTTGAATTGTATCAAAAGATGTTTGTTTAAAAGCACAATGCTTTTAAAAAAGACTATTCATACTCATAAATATATTTCCTTAAGAAAAAGAAAAGATACTTAATAGTAATAGATTATTAGATTTACTTACTTTCTAAATTACTTAACCTCCTCAGGAATGATATACATATTCAAAGTTTATCCAGAACTGGGTCCTGAGTAGGATATATTATTATTCCATTCCAAGTATTTATTATGAATATGAAAGTATTTGTTATTTATTATTTTAGCTATTATTTGTTGTCATTACAATAGTAGAATATAATTAAACTTGTTTTTATTGAACAGTGTAAATTTGTAAAAAAAATAAAAAGAGGCTAACTACCATAGCATAAACGTTATAGAGTTGAACTGAGAAGGATGCTGTTGAAATCAATGTAGGTAATGTAAATATTAACCAGGTGGGTGGAGAGAGACATAACTAGATAAATCTATTTATTTGCATAAAATGAGAGATATTAAAAATAAGTTTTACATATTTAAGTGTTCAGATTTGAGTGAAATAACTGGATTAAATATGACTTAATTCATAATTCTTTCACACATCAGGATAAACTAAAACAAATAATAGAAGGAGCCAGGATTCTATTTAAACAGATAGACTTTGGAATCAGTTAGCCCTGGTTTGAAATTGTTTTTTGAGCCTTATTTGCTGTATGACCTTGGGAAAACTATTTATCATCTCTAAGATTTGGTTTAGTCATCTGAAAAATGGAGAAAACAATTCTACTTCACCAAATGGTCTTAAAGATTAATGATGCAAGTGCATGTAAAATGATTCATATATTTGGTGAAATATATACTAAACTCTCAATAAATGGCAGACATTACATTGTTGTGAATAAATCAAGATCATGCCTTTTAGTGAATCTTCTTAAGGTAGATATGATATTGTGCCCTACAGAACAAAAAAAAAGGTTCACGAAGCTGTGGTTTCACCAGTGTTACATTTCTCTAAGTCCTATAAAGGCTATAAAATGTAATGTAAAAGATTCATTTATTCCAACTTATTCCCACTGAAAGGAATATACATTCCCACATAAATTAGAGAATAAGAAATAACTTATAAAAACATAACCAAAGGTATCTGTAACTAAACATATCGGCCCTCATGCACTTTTCTTCCTACCATATATAATATGTGTGTATATATATATATATATATATATATAAAATACCGTATGTATTAATAAAATATATCTAACCTAGCAGAAAATCTAGCCATAATACAATTGTGAACAAAGTTATACACTGATGGCAAAGACGGATGGAAGTGTAGTGTGAAGATTAAGAAGGAGGGATTTAACAATAAGAAAACATGATTTATTGTGTAAAATCATTAAAGTACAAAATGTGAAGGTAATATTGCTACTCATCAAAAAATAAAATACGCACCATATGTATATTTTGTTTTAGTAAATTGAATCACTAAATTGAATCAAAACATATGGTAATTTTTATAGTATTTGATAGCTATAAAAGCATGAAATAATTTCACATGTGGTGCATCAGGATATGTGGGTAGGGAACCTATGGCCTGGGGGCCACACGTGGCTTTCTGTATCCCTGAGTGCAACCTTTCGACAGAATCCAAACTTCACATAACAAATCACTTTATTAAAAGTATTTGTTCTGTAAAATTTAGATTCAGTCCAGGGGCTGCACTTGGGGATCTGGAGGACCACATATGGCCTTGAGGCTGCAGGTTCCCCACCCTTTGTAAATGTTAAGAACAAAGGAACAACATCCAAAATATTATGTGTAGTAGTCAACTAAAATTTTTATATTTTACTGAATTTTGGGGAAAATCTATGTGAAGATGATATTAGGAAAGGTATTTTTCTTTTTAAACTCACCATTAATGTTTCCAACAATATTGTTTACGATGAATTCAATTCAAAGAAAAAAAAATCAACAAAAAATGTATAGACTATTAAACTATGCATATGTCTTTCTTTCTAATTTTCAGAAAATATTTTAATTAATTTTTTAAAACCAAAAGACCAACACAAGCGATAAGTCTATCAAACACTGTTACATTCTTTTATGAAAGAGACTATGATCTTTAATAATTCTGAACCTTATAAGAACATAGACTATATAGCTTAATGATAAAGAGGTACATTCTGGAATCAGACTTTCTATGATATATTCTGATTACCACTTACCATGTGATCTTGGACAAGTTGATTAATTCATTTATAAAATAAGACCCTGAATAGAACTTACCTCACAGACTTAGCAAGAGAATGAAAAGCTTAATGTATGCAAAATATTTAGTATCTTAATCACAGAAAGTGAAAGAAATATTAGCCATTTCTTCAAGTGTTTTTATTACATTGGTAATATAATTTTAAAAAGTGCTTTAGACCTGTTTCAGCAGAAACATGGATTTCCAAATGAGTATCAATATGAGGATAGAGAAATAATGCATCTAGTTAAGGGAATGCATTTACAGACAATGATATTTATACTTGTAGAGATTCAATATTTTTGTTTTAATATTTAAAGTCCTTAGGTTGAAGTGATTAAAAATTGATTTTTGTTTGGAAGGATGTCCTGATCTCCACCTACATATAGATAATTAGCCAAGTGAACTAAAGGAACATATTTTGCTGAAGAGCTTGTAGATTGAGTTACTTTCATTTGCCTACTAAACTAAGCTCGGTGAAGCTTAATGAGCCAACAAATCTGCCAGAAATCTCTGAAACTGTAAATGTCTTCAAAAATTACTATTAGATTGTTTAAATGTTGCCATTGTCATTCTAACACTTGTGAAATACAAAAGGTGATATTGTTTCTAATTACCATGATTAGCTACAGGTCATCTTACATTACAATGAGATTACTCTGCTTAGGGTGAAAAAGATTTACCCGGAAAGATGCAGAACACTGAACAGTGAATGCAATGCCTCTTGAATATTTTTTCAAATATTTGAATTTTTAGTATAACAAATATTAGTGATAAATTATTATAAAAACTCCAATGAATGTACTCTATATTTTTGAAAGTCAAAATTCCATTATCCTTAGAACAATTGATATATAGATGTGCCACACATTACAGAGCTCCAAAAAGGAGTAAATTTTGCTTTTATTTTATTTGTTTTGACCAAGGTGTTCTGTTCTTAATATTCCCTTCAGCTTATCTAAATTTTAAACAGGTTTCTTCCAACTACAGGCCTCCAATCTCCCCTTTCTTAGATCATTTACTTTAGAAAATGTTCAATTGTAAATTCTTGCTCTGCCTCTTTGAGATGTAAATCTTCTGCCAGCTTCTTGCCAGTTTTACAACCCAGAAAAGTCTATCTCAAAAACCTGGAGACATCTTTTTGAAATATAAACATCAAGAAAAATATTGCCCTATCTCCCAGTCTCTATAGTAGGATAGGTGCCTAATTTCGATAAACAAGAAGTAGCAAACACAAATGGCCTAATCACATTGACCATCTTTTCGCTTACATCATGCAATAATTTTCTACTAGTTTATTCCAGCAGTTGAAAACTCTCCTGCCTTTTGTTTTAATAGAGCTGAGTTCAATCTCTCTCCCCTGTTGCAATAGTCTTGAATAAAGTCTTCCTTGCCTGTCTAACTTGTCCAGCGAAATTTTTCTTTGACAGTGGATTTGAATATTTATTTAAAGTAGCATTTAACTGATATCAAGAGTAATCAAATCCCAATATAATGAACTGAAAGGATGGTATCTTCATTGTTTCACAATTTTTTTGATAAAAGTTATAAAAGGTATCAATCAAGTCAAATTTTTAAAAGATATGCAGCCTATGGTTTTCTCTTTGTACAAATTTTCTTCCATGATTCAAATGAGAAATTTCATGCTTTAGCACATTCTCAATTAATTCAATACAGAATAATTTAATGTTTATTTGGAAAACTAGAACTATCAGGAAAGGCTCTAATATTTGAAGATTATGCATTTTATACTAGTTAGAATTCCAACAACTTTCTGTTATTTTCACATAAGACTATTTGGTGTAGAGAACAGGAAAGAACATTTTTAGAGCAAAGAGGTCACATGCACACATAGGAAATAGAAACCCATACCTATTCCATTCCATTGTTGTAAATTGGTTTCTTATGCATTAGCTGTCATTAGGAGAGAAAATATGCACATGGTTTTATTTTAGTCAGATCCCATTCAGAAATACAGTCTGTCAAAAATGATAGGCTTAAAAAAGATGGAAAACTAAAGAGCAATTTAGGATAATTGACACCTCATTGTCTTTGAAAGGCATCTTTTCTGAAGAGTTAAGGAGCACAACACCTTGAAATTTTTACTTGGCAAAAAGCCAAGACCTACACAGGGAATGTGAAACACTTGGCTGAATTTCTAAATATTGCTAATTATCTTGAATGATTGCAAGAGGGAAAAAACAGTTGGAGCCTCTTTTAGAGAGCAGCCAGTTTAGAGAATAGCCTAAAGAAATGTTCCATAGCAATTTGGGACAGGGCAGTCAACATATTAATCTTAGCTTCCTGGTATCGACTTTGTTCACTGTAGATTTATACCATATTTAGCATAATTTCTCATGTATGTTTCGTGGACGCTGTTGCCTATATATAAAGGAAGAGTTCTTTTTCACATTAATCTCTTGCATAGACATTAAAAAATAAAACTAATGGGGAATTAAGCTTTAATAAGCATTAGTAAGATGGAATAGTATCATCAATTAGTTTCAATATTTGAGTAAAGCAGGAACTCAGTGGCATGATTTATGGGTTTCACAGACCCTCAGTAACCAGACACAGCTTTCTCCACTGTACTACCATCTTGCTGTTCTTACTCATATCTACCTGTTAAGCACATAATTAGAAAAAAGTTCCAAGTTAGGGAATAAATAAAAGTTATTATTTAATAAATGCTAATATCAACACCACATCTGTTGCTTGTTTGAGATAAAAATCGCCTCTGCTAAGTTTTGATTAACCAGATAAAACCATCGTTGTCTTAGAAGGAATAGAAGTAATATTTAAGTATATATGCTAAGAATATTTTATACTTGTAGGGGTTAGACTGTTTGAGAGCAGGGTTACAACCGTCCCTAGCACTGGTACACTTTTGGGAATTTGGGCCAGATAAGGAAAGTTGGGAGAAATCTTGTAACAGATGAAGGAAGAAGAGAAATTAGCATGAGGAGAGATTGGCTAACACAGCAAGACCCACTTCAGAGTAGGAAAATATCCCTGTTCATTCTATTTTAACACTGCCATTTCCTTTCCTTTGATATTCCTTCATGGCTAATTCTCCTGTGCTCTTTCACTTTGGTTGCACCTCTTTTCCTGATTTGTAAATGGAATAGAGGCAAATAGAACTTAGGCACAAAAAATTCATAGTTTACAGAAGTAAAATTACTTAAATAATTGGAAATTATTTAGAATTCTACATTACTTGGATATTGAGCCACTGACATTTACTTCAACAAATTTGTACAAAATTCAATTTTAAAATTCATGTTGTTTCTTAACTATAAAAATGGATAATGTAGAATCCACAGAATAAATTAGACATGCTCACTAATTCATAAATCCCTCTTATTTTTTATATATTTCTTCTTCCTTCTATGCACATCCCTTTTTACTCAACTTACATTTTCAAATATAAAAATGGAAAGATAGGAACAATGTCATCTATCATAACAGATGTCTAAAACCAGTACTCTGCACCAATAGGTGAAAGACAGCCAGAAGGGCAGGGGGAAATAAATAACACAGTTATAAGTTAGCATATCTTCAGGAAAAGCAAAGAAAGAAAAAGATTTTGTATGGAATTTTAAAACACTCCTATAATCTACACAATTAGATTTTCCTCCAAGCATATTCTGTAATACTGACTAGGTAGGTTTTGAAAAAGTCATAGAAGTTACAAAAAGAGAATTAGCACAATTTAGGGCAGACACTAAAACAACATGTCCTTCTTGAAAATCTCCAGCAGCTATTTCATCCAATTTCAACCACTGACAGATATTAACTCAAGACTTTTAGTTGTAACTACCGTAGTAAAAAGGGACTCTGCGGTTAGGACTGGTTGACTTGAAGGAGTGATTTGAATGACTGCAAAAGAAAGAAGTGAATTTAACATTAAAGTGTGGTGTCTCTGATATAATATGCAAAAAAAGTGCCTGTGTTCATAGATTGAAAGAACTGAAGAAAATGACTAACAAATTCTGAAAGAGAGAGAGAAAGAGAGAGAAAAGAGAGGGGTCTTAGCACATATATCACAAGAAATGAAGAGACTGTCTAATAATAGGTAATGCATTTAGAATGTGGCAGTTTTTCATCAAAGTTTAAAAGGTCCTCATAGCAAATTTTCTATTACAAAAGTGTCAGAGACAAAAATATTAAAATAAAGACCCTTACTGTGTCAAATTCAACATTTTGTACTATTTCAAAGAGAAGGGTTTTTTGGTGTTCCTTAAGGGGCTGGAGACGCACATGAGTTGGACAGGTTTCTCCTCATGCTTACTGCCACCCTTATGGTCCCTTTCCATGAGAATCTGCTCCAGTTCACAGCCTCCACCTGAGAAAGCATCTCTAAGAAATAAGCCCTTGACTTGTCTTAGGTGATTAAATCAAGGCTTGATATCCTATCTGTGGGCACCCAAGGCATAGCCTGGGTAGTGGTTAAAGGTGAGATTACAGGTAGAAATATATTTTCAATCAGTGGGTTATAGTCTTCCAGTCGATCAAATACCTTCAGGAATTAGAATTAGAAAATATTTGCAGAGAATCACGGCATTTTGTTAATAGCAAGTAAAAACAGTTAAAAATAATTTCATAAATTAGTTATTTAACACCCTAGTTCATAAAACATCTGAACATATGGATATCTAAGAATTAGGAGTCACCAGAAACTATGGGGCAGTGAACATATCTGCTGAACAGAACAGTTGTTTTCAGTGTTGGTCCATCACTGTAATCACCTGTAAAGTGTTTTAAAAGTATCATGCCTAATTGCCATCTTCAGAGATGCTGGATTCATTGACTTGGGATGCGACTTGGCATCATGATTTGTAAAAACGTTTAAAATAATTCTAATGTGCAGGCAAGGCTGAAAATACCTGGTCTATAGAGTAGGGATTGTAGGGATCACAGCAAGAGAAGTATTAGTAGTGGTAGAAGGTGAATTTGGAGCTGTAGTGGATTTTTCTGTCTCCAGTTTCTCTGGGATTTGGGAGATATTCACATTTCTTACTGGCATTTTTATATCTTCTTTGTAAACCACCATAGTGTGAGACAGTCAAATTGAATCTGCACACAATGTATATAAAAGGAAGAAGTTCAGGTAAATATCTGACATATATCACTCTATGCATGCTGCATGAATTAGCTCATTTAATATAAAAATTGAAGTACAAACCATTTTCATCTTTGTTTAAAAGAACAGAAAACAGACAAAGAGAGGTAAAGTAATTTCCCAAGAATTCAGTTAATAAATAAATTGTGAAGTCAGGATTCAAGTCCATGGACTCTGGTTTTGGATCTGAGCTATATTTTCACAGCGATTTAAACTAACAGAAAGATTACTCCAAAATCTAAAAACTACTCACCTCAAAATAATCATCCGTTATAGAATGGCAAAAAAATTTTAATTGATTTCATTCAATACACACATATTGAACACTGACTATGTATCGATCATAGAATTAGGCACTGGAGATACAAAGCAGGATGGGAACTCAATGTGTCCACATTAAAAAAAAACTTCCGTTACTATTAAATTTAAATGAAACTGAAAACACTTAATTTTGTTGGCCCAGGCTCACTTAAGCAATTGCTTTTAATACATGATCATGTTAAATAGCACAATACTTTAAGGCAGATAGAGTACCCTCTTTGTAAAAATGATAAAAGAAAATTTTATAGATAAAACATTTTACCCGTTTTTGTGCAGATAATAGAGTTACTAGATTTAAACTCATTTCTTACTCTCAAGTCTTTATTCTTTCCATTGTGTCCTGTTAATTCATACCTCCTGAGCGCAAAAGAAAAAGTACTAACTGATAAACTATTTTAATTGAATTAATCTAATATTTAGCAAATGCTTGCCATATGTCAAATGTTGTATGTATTAGTTTTTTTAATCAATGTTATAGCAAATTAACCACAAACTTGGTGACTTAAACAACACAAGTTTATTATTTTACAGTTCTAGAGGTCAGAAGTCCAAAACAGTATTATGGAGCTAACGTCACATGTTAGCAGAGCTGTGTTCCTCCTTGAGGCCCTAGAAGAGAATCTGTCCCTTGCCTTTTTCAGCTTTCAGAGGTTGCCTACATTGCCTTGGCTCATGGCCATATCGCTCCAGCCTCAGCTTCCTTCGACACTTCTGCCTCCCTCTTAGAAGGACCTTTCTAATTATATTCTGTCCACTTGCACAATCCAGGAAAATCTTCCCATTTAACAATTCTTAACTTTATCATGCATGTAAAAATCCCTTTGCCATTTTAAGGCAATGTAAATATAAAATAGTCACAGGTTTTGGGAATTAGATTGTAAACTTCTTTGTGGGGTCATTATTTTGCTGATCTCACTGTATGAACACTATCGTGTTTGATTTTCAAAACCTAATTTAGTACATGCTATATGATGATAGAGCTGAGGTTTCAAGAGTGCAAGGGATTTCCCCAGTCCCTAGAGAGGAAGATTCAAATCCAGAGATCATATTTAGAATCGGTATATCAACCTCCTTTGGAACCTCTGCCATTTGATATTCAATTCCTACAACAGATCTTAAAGTTTGCCATGTCTTTGTAAAATGCAGTAAGAAAATGAACCATTACCATTAAATACACTTGGCCTTCTAATATCAAACACACACACACACACAAACACACACACACACACAATTATTAACATCCTATAAAATTTGTGATTTGAAATGAATAATCATATACAGATTTGAGTAATGTATATCTATATGGTTGAAATTATTCACTTGAAAATAGCACTGAACACAATGAGTATATTCATTTAAAATTATCAATAACCAGCAAAAATTACAAACTTTTTTTTTTAGATTTCATTGTATTTTAATTTTACATAAACACAGGAGAAGATAAATACCACCAAAAAGAAATTATTTTGTGTTCTTTCAGAAAACATTCTATTTTTATTTCATTAAAGTGAACAACTTTGGATAATTCAATAGAAAAAAATTAATAATATGCTCAGGTAATATCTTCACATGAAGCCTGGCTTATGTAGAAGCCAGTAGAAGATTAACAATTCAGTCCTCCATATGAAACTATACATTCAGAATAATTTTAACGTTAAAGGCTGATTAGTTTTGCTTTTGCTTCATGTGAAATCCTACAAAACAATCATTGATATGGAATACTTCACAATAATTTTAGGAAGAAATATGCTAGTGTTTCCTGTATCTTTTCCGGAAAATGTCATTCTAATAATGTGATTGGCATTATGTTACTATTGCAAAGTAAATGTAAGTCAAATCTATAGGAAATTATGAAATTAAACGGTATCATTAAATTAAAGGGTTAGCTTATGTTGAAAATCTTTAAAAAATCATAATTATACTAAAAGAGGTAGAATAACTGAGTAAATTAGGAACAAGGTAACTTTCTGCTAAAATTAACAAGCCATCAAGTCTAAATCCTCCTCAACAGAAGCTATTTACCACGATCCCCTGCTACCCATGGTTTCAGTTACCCACAGTCAACTGGGGTTTGAAGATAGTAAATGAAAAATTTCAAAAATAAACACTTCATAAGTTTTCGATTGCTCGCTGTTCTGAGATCATGAAGAAATCTCATGCCTTCCCTCACTGTCTACCTGGGACCTGTATCCAGACTCCCCCCTGCCCATTAGTCATTTAGTAGCCATCTCAGTTATTAGAAAGACTGTCATGGTATTGCAGTGCTTGTGTTCAAGTAACCCTTGTTTTACTTTATAACGACCCCAACACACAAAAGCAGTGATGCTGGCAATTTGGATATGCCAAAGAGAAGCTGTAAAGTATTTCCTTTAAATGAAAAGGTGAAAGTTCTTGACTTAACAGGAAAAGACAAAAAAAAATTCTGCTGAGATTGCTAAAATCCACGGTAAGAATGAATATTTTATCCATGTAATTGTGAACAAGGGAAAAGAAATCTGTGCATAGTATTTATAGAGGTCAGTACTATCCATGGTTTCAGGCATCCACTGGGAGGCTTGTAATATATCCTCTTCAGATAAGGGGGAATATTGTATGTTCAAATTTAAAGATATGATAAATTGGCCACAGTATGTTATTCCATACTTCTCAGACATGCTGAAATTGACAAAGACATAAAGTGACCCTTTCAAAATGCATAATGACATCAAGTCAAAGAATATAAAAAAGTCATAATAGTAAATGTTTATATACAAGAATACTACAAGAAAAGCAGTGTTTATTGAAAATTGAACAGTGCTTTATAAGGTGAGAAATTCCTACCTAATTAATTTAAAGAAAGCTTGTTTGAAGCTGGGACAAAAATCACATAAACATATAAACACATAACTTGACTTTTGCTCACTACTTAAGATATACAATTGATTAATTTATATCAGTAAAGATGAATCAAAGTTGTGATTAATGTATAATGTAATGTAACTTATAAAGTGTGTCCCTTCAGAAATTTTTCTAGAAACACACTGGAAGAAAGGTCTTCTAAATAGTTAGGATTCATAAAATATACAAAAACAAACTATCATACATTGTTTGATTTTGAAATGTATTCTAGTTATCTATTGCTGCATAAGAAAATATCCCAAAATTTAATAGCTTAAAGCAACAATTTACTGTTAAAACCTATTGTTCTCTGGGTTGACTGAGTCAGCAGGGAATGTTCCTGCTCAGAGTCTTTCATGCAGCTGACACTGGATGGTGGCTTGGTCTGAAGGATTCTCAAGACTTCTTCACTCATGTTTCTTCATTCTGAGTTGGAATGGCTGGTACAGCAGGGTCTGGTAGGGCATGGAGAAATGTTCCCCTGGTTGAAAAGCACTGTGTGATTTTTCAGGCCTGACCATAGTTAATTACAAAAGTTTTACCTGGTGGACCTCAGTGGGGTAAGCTGCCCTCCCACACCACACTTGGTGAATAGCCAGTGCATCCAGTCTCTGAAGGGAGTTGCAGTCAAGGTCTCAGGTTCTTCTTCAGGTACCTCTGCCCAGTCCTCCTTACCCTGGGGGAGGAGAAAGAAAACTTGAAATCATTTCTCCCCACTCTGACTCAGTCTACTTCTAGCCCTCCCTACTCACCCTTTCTCCCATTTCATGATCTATAAAACTGCCAGAGCCTTTTGTTCTTAACACTTTCGACAGCAAGATGACCTCTACATCTTTGCTGTTCCACCTGAACCTTCATCCGTGCATCGTTTCATGGGAGAAATAAAACATGGGTAGTCAATGCTTTATTTGGTTTTAGAATTTTGCTTCTATCATTGCAGTAAATGATTAAAGAATCAACTCTTTTATTTTGCCTTGTTGTTTAATTGGCTGCCCCAGCACCTGCCAACACAGCTCTCTCTTTTCCAGCTCAACTGCACTTCCATTAGGCATCTCTCTGTCTCTGTCTCTGTCTCTGTCTCTGTCTCTGTCTCTCTCTCTCTCTCTCTCTCTCTCTCTCTCTCTCTATATATATATATATATATATATATATATATATACACAGTCTACCTGTCCACATAGATAGCTTGGTCTTGCTCACATCATGGTCAGCTCAGAAAAATTGATATTCTTACATTTCTCAGGGCAACAAGAAAGTGTGTTGCAAGAGATAGGAAGAAGAGCCTGCCAGTGTTTTGAGACCTTGTCCTCCAAACAGGCACAGCAACACTTCTATCATATTCTAATTGGTGAAACCATTACGGAATCCACTCTGATTCAGAGAAAGAAGATATGGACCTGCCTTGATAAAAGAACTTTTATCCTGAATCTGACCTATTGAGTTTATGCCAGAAATGCTAGATTTATTTAACACATTTTAATTCAGTTTGCAGCTGTAATACACAGGAAACAGCAAAAGCATATGATTATTTCAATAGATGTAAAACAAAACAAAAAGCCTCTTAGTAAAAGTGAGATAGAAAGAAACATTTATCTTATTTGTGTCAGTCTGATAAAATAATTTTGAACTGAACCTTCCATTTAATGTTAAAACATCACATTCAATGATGAAAGCTTTTCTTATATGAAGAATAAGATAAGAATACCAGCTATCATCATCTCTCTAAAATATTGTAGTGGAGATCTCAATCTATAAAAAGAGACAAGAAAAATAAATAAAACACAATAAAATTTGAAAATAAAAAGTAAAAGTGTCTGTTCCCAGACAACCTAATGGCATATATATGAAATAAAATAGAAAAGCTAAGTGAAAGTTCAGATTTAATATGTAATTTTAGCTAGGTGGCTCAATATAATATTATTATGCAAGCCAACTGCATTTCTCAATAACATAAAAAAATTAGAAAATAAAAATTTTGAAGTACTATTTATAGCATCAAAAAATCAAATACTGAGCTTAAATATTATGAAAAATATGCAAGAATCTTATACAGAAATATTATATTCCTTGATTGAGAAGAATTAAAGTGTTTCTAAATAAATATAGTGATAAGTAATATTCTTGGATTAGAACATTTAATAAGTTTAAAGGTACCAATTCTCCCAGAATTGATCTATGGATTCAATGTAATCTAAGTAAAATTTCCAGCATTTGTTTTTGTAGTAATCGCCACTTTCTAAATGTACATCAAAATGCAAAGGGGCAGATATCCAACTCAGTCTTGATAAAGAACAAAATTGAACAAATTATTCTACCAGATAATAAGACTTCTTAGGGAGCCCTGGCAATGAAGAGAGTGTGGTATTGGTCATTAGTGCAAGTGCGGAAAAAACAGTTCAGTAAAACAGAAAAGGAGAAGGAGGAAGAGGAAGTAATTACATTTTTAATTTTTTTGAGGTAGAGGCTATAGGTACTGATTAACTGATCTTGATTAACAATAATCAATAACAAAACCAACAAAAATCTTAAATATAATTTTGTGGACAGTAGATCCAAGCTTTGAGCTTCTGCCTAAAAATGGTTAAAAATGGAGAATTGATAATATATTTTACTGAAAATTTCAAAATTTATTCACAAAAGAAACAAACTAATCACTCTGAAATTTGTAACCTCTGTAACTTATGTAGACAAGTGGCCTTTTCTGGTGATTTGAAGGCCTGGCTATGCTTCAAAAATCATCCTAAATTTAAGTTTCTAGCTCAGTTAAAGAGTATGTTAAAGGCTTTTCCAGTTCTATGATCTCTACTTGAGATTGATTACTTTTTGTAGTAAAGACTAATTTTAAGGAATTGTACATTTTTGGAGGCTGGGTCAACTCCTGATTTTCAGTTTGCCGCTGCTTAGAATTCAAGCTCAGGAGTGAACACAAAGTTAAATAACTCTAAAATTTTATTTTACAGATTTGTAATACATTTGGTAGATAAATCGTATTTTACTCAAAGTTGTCATTTTATTCTGAGACAATTTTTACAAAATTTCCTTTATACATGAGGGAGAGAGTCCAAGAATTATAGTTTATATCAAGGTAACTTTCACTTTTATTCTTTGTATGTCTAAAGTTCAGTTCTAGAGTGACAATTTGATCCCATGTGCAGCTTAAAGCCAGTGTCAGCCTAGTGTTACATCCAAAAGATATTAAAGTCTTAGTCCATAGGTATTGATAAGTATTATAGGTCTTAAGAAGATGATGAAGAGATTATTTTTCCACACAACATATATCAAACTCCCGAAAATCTTCTTTACACTTCTGTCCTTAAAGACTGATTTCTCAAGGTAGTTGTTCATTCTATCTTTTTTGCCTTTTCATGCTTTAGAAAGGGATTCAGGGGAGAGAATTGTAAGCAGCCATAGACACCCGTACACACACCCCTCTATCATTTACCATTGGACCCTGTGATGCACTGCCCAGATCGCCTTCAACAAAGAGCACGCCGTCTTAGTTGCTGGGAGTTCTGTTGGTAGGCATATTTGGCTAAGCTCCTTCAGAGACTGACTCAGCTGCCTCCTGCCCAAGATTACACCCCTTCTCAGGGTATCCCATGACTAATGTTTGTTCAAAGAGGAAGTACAATGTCCTGGTCATCTTTGCCATACTTAGAATAGCTCTTCGGGGCCATTCCAGCTCCAGTGCTCCCCAGCAAGTGGCCAAGACAATTGTTGAGCTTATATCACAGGTTAAATTCTCCTTGTACTCAATTCTTTTTCTCCCACAGGGCTCTGTATAAGGCTCTTTCTAATATGTGTATGGAAATTCATTTATAGTAAATTTTATTATAACAATCCATTAAAATTATATTTTATTATAAGTATACAGGAGTTGTCAAATTAAAATAGTTACCTAGTCTATCTCTACTAAATCAGAAAATGATAAAATGTATATTAAAAGCACAGGGAAGAGAATGATATGCAATAAACAATATCTTGATGCTTTTAAAAAATTCTCAAGTGCATGATATTTTGTAATTTACTGTGTCATTTTATAACTTCAGATATTTAAAGTGGAAATGCATGCAGAATTTTAAGCATAATCACATCACTCTTCAAGAAAGTAGCAGTAACATCAGCATTCCTTCACTTGAAACATATTGATATGTTTAGATTTTAGACAGGAACTTCGATGAGTGTTAGATAAACTGGGTCCTATTTTTGTTGTAGTGTTATTTATTAAAGAATCCTTATTTTGAAAAGACTAACACATAGCTTATACTTTAAAATTTATAATAATTCTAAACTTATATCTAATAGAGTATTAGATTATATACAAATTCCCTTAATTTTAAGGTCTCTTATGTATTAATACCTGTGGTCCACTTCATACCCCCCAAAATGGCTTTATCTATAACCTCTTTCAAATGAATATCACACTTCCTGACAGAAACCTATTGTCAACTTAGGAGCTAATCAAAATAATGTATGTATCCAAATGTGGCTCGGTAAGCATTCAAAATAACATTTTCAAATTACTATATTGAGATATACAAGGGTAGAATTATGTGAAACATACAATATAACATTTTTCAGAGGATAGAGATTTCTGGAATTCCATGTCAGATAATCTTTTTGTAGAAAGATGTTCTACTGCAACTTCAAGTGTGATATTCTACTCAATTTATAAGATTAAAGGCTTTAAATTAAAATACCTCCTCTTTCTTTAACTACCAAGATCACTTATTGCAGGCTCATTGGAGAGTCCCTCTCCTGCTGCTAAATAGATTCTATTTAACTTTCCCTTCAGAAGGATACAGGAACAAAATGATCCTAGCTAATAGAATCATCATGAAATCACCATATAAAATCTACTTTGAACAAGACACTGTGGAATTTAGAAGATATTGTACATCAACAGAGAAATAAAGTACAAAAAATGGTTAATATACATGTAAATGATTTATGTTTTAAATTAGGGTGTGTACAATAATTAGGTCTAATACAAATTTATGATGGGTAGAAATGTGTAATCCACTTACTACCTTGCACCCCTGGATCTCTAGATTTTTGTGATCTCTAGATTCTGTTGGGCTTCTGTCACAGTACGGATAAATACAACTCTCAGGTAAGCAATGTCTCACTATTTAGAGGAAGCATGAGGCATAGCAAACTCCTAGGGCCGTATGAGTCCACCACTGAGAAGAAAAGGGTTATGATCAGGCAGAATAAGAGATAGATATAGCACCCACCCATATTTTAAGGTGTCTGCCTGGGAAAACCTTAGGAATGACTCAGGATCATAAATTTCAGGTCCATCAAATAAAATTTTGCATGTCCTAAGGGCAAAGTTCAATGTCTTCTATACACTTAATTCGAATTTATGCAATGTTAGTGCATTGTGGGGGCGGAGTAGTTGGTGGTAATAAGGATTGAGTTCACAAGTATTTATATAAGGTGACAGAGGTGACCATGGGGAAAGAACTTCTGTAAACTTTGGTTTAGGAATCTTAAATAAAATATCTCACATCCCCGAATTGTTGCTCATGTGGACAGTCAGCTGGTGAATTAACAAATAGGACTCTCATGTTAGTATTAATTAATTTAAGATCTTGGGGCCAAATTTCCTGGGGTATAATTTTACTTCAAGCAATCAATAGCTTGGGCAAGGTATTTAACCTCCCAGGTCCTCTCTTTGCTCATGTGTTTACAATAACTGTTAAAGACTTAATGTTTGCATCATCCCCAAGTTCATTTATTGAAGCCCAAACCTCTGATATGATGGTATTTGGAGGTGGGACCTTTGGGATGTAATGCGATTTAGATGAAGTCATGAGGGTAAGGCCCTTAAAAGAAGAAACACCATAGAACTTGTATTCTCTCTCTTCACCATATGATGGAACAGAGAGAAGGTTGCCACCTACAAGCCAGGAAAAGGGCCCTCACCAGGAACCACAGTGGCTGACGCCTTTATGTTGTACTTCCCAGTCTCCCAGATGGTGAGAAAAATGTGTCTGTTGTTTAAGCCACCCAGTCTATGGTAGTTTGTTATAGCAATCCAAACTGACTAAAATGATACCTGTGAGACAGAGATTTGAATGTAGAAAGTTTATTGGAATTAACTCTCCCTTGAGAGAATGAAGAAACTAGGCTTGGGCAGAATAAGTTAAATTATGCAGTTGCTTAGTCCTCAACAGAGGAATTCTGGATTTGGATTGCCCTTTAGAATCATCTTGTCTTGAAGCAAGAGAGTCAAACTTTGCTTGCCCCTCATCAATAGGCATTATTGAATGTAGGCTAACCAGGGCAGGAGAAAGGGTGGTGATCTTGGGCAATGAAGCCTGTCCTCCAAACAGCTTTGACCATAAGAGCTTCCAGTCCTGCAAGGGAGAGCACCTGTCTGAGCAGCATACCAGAGCAACCAAGCATCAGGTGAGTACGAAAGCGTTTATGAAAGTAACTGGCACAAGTAAATGTATTGAAGTCTTTGTCATATAAAATGGAGCTGGGTTCTCAGAAATGATGCTGATTGCTGAAAGAGTTACCAATAAATTTATTCAATCCCTTGGCATGTCGGAACAATTTAGTTATAGGGTACTGTGAAATGGCAAAACAGCATTGTGTATGGTCGGGCAATATAGTGTTGCAGAGAGGACAACGGATTCCTTCCACTACTCACGTGCCTTGTGCTTTTGGGCAAATCTCTTAAAATCTCTAAGAGTTCTCATAACA
>RJWJ010022161.1:0-27116 GCA_004363605.1 Indri indri | reverse complement strand
ATTTGAACGAAACTTTAAAAAACAATAAAAATGATTGATCTTCTAAGTGTTGTAACAATTGTGGAAAGGGAATATGGGGAAGCAGTGTAAGTATCTGGATCACTACTATGAGAAAATGGGACTTTATTTTTGGGGGTTCCATGACTCTTGGGCCTATAGTTACCTGGTAGTACCCAACAGTGTGTGCCGTCTTCTGGGGAGAATAGAGATGACTGATAGATACTGAAGTAGCGATGAGCATAAATGATGTTTTGAGATGTTTATAATAACTGTAATGAGATACGAAACTCTGTTAGTTTGTTTTGATGACAGACTCATGGGTAAGATTGTGGTTTGTTGCCTATGTTCCCAGTTGAAGAAAATGCTAAATTATAGTTAGAGGTCAATGAAAATGATGACACATTTTCCCCCAACAAGGTCATGGACCCCCTGCAATCAAACCCTGTGCTAAACTATGTTTGTAGGCTGCTAAGAGTGATCTGATAGAGAGGGGAACGTTAATGATGTAAGAGAGAGAAAGCACAAGTGTAGAACGACGAGAAGGCAAGAGAGCTTAGGATCTATTAATATGACACAAGGGAAGGGGTGTGGGCATTTCACAGGGGCAGGAACTTCCATCCGTGTTAACAGGAGGGAAAGCATGGAGAAGGGTTCACATGTGTACCTTGCAAGATTTGGTGGTGAGATGAGGCTGCTCTTACTTGATTGCCTCCATTTTTCCAGTGAGTTGCAAGGCAGGGACACTATTTCAGACAGGAAAGGGGTGGGCAAGGTGTTTAGGTGAAATAGTCATTTTGGAAAGAAAGTGACCGTATTAGAAAAGTGTATAGGATTGCAAGACATTTTTGAGTGACTATGAATTTCCTGTAAAACCAGCTGGCAACTTTGTATCTTTTTCTTGAGCAATATTGAGCTATAGGTTGCTTATAAGCCTACCGGTATCTTGAAAACAATATTCAAATATCAGTGTTGATGTATTTTCTAATTGTTTTTTATAATTATTATTTTCTAATTATTTCATACTATAAGAAAGGAAGGTACAAATAAATAACATGATCAAAAAGAACGTTATATATTAGGACAGAACAAATTAAGATTTATGTAATTTAGATTTGAGTGAAACAGTCAAAATTTATAATGAATTACCAAATGTAATCATTTTTCTCTTGACTACAACTTCAGCATTGGGGTTCTTGAGGAAAACTGTCTTAATATTACCCATGGCTTAGAAATGCTTACTAACATGATCTGTGTTTATGTGTTTTATTTCAGTATGGACCAATATTTACAGTCTTTGCTATGGGAAACAGAATGACCTTTGTTACTGAAGAAGAGGGAATTAATGTATTTCTAAAATCCAAAAGTGTAAATTTCGAACTAGCAGTGGAAAATACTGTCTATCGTACAGGTAAAGGATATTTTAAGATAGCTCATTTGAAATACAACATTGGAATCCAAGAGTAGTTTTACGTAAAAATTATATACTCTCTCCTCTATCAGGAATGATGGGGGCCCATTTTTTTATTCTCGAGGGAAGGCTAGAAGGGAAAAGAATATATGATGAGTTTGGTCATTGAAAAGCAAATTATTGGCAGCCTAATACATTTAGATTTTTATTACACATATGAAAGAGATAAGGTTACCTCACTGATGTTTTCTTTAGAAAATATGGAATCCGTGTCATGCTATAGCTCCCAAGATATGGCTAACTCTGTTCTGCTGGTGTGTATACAATGTTCCACAGGCTACAGCTCTTGGCCTGATTACATGTTGTTACTCTGCTCCCTGAAAGTAAAATTCCACTGCTTAGTAAGCCCTTTACTATGGCATTTCCTGACATATCCCACAGGGCTGTTAAGGTAAGTGGGGGGCTTGGCTTGCCCTTGCGCAGATTCTCCATCCTCAAAGACTGCAAGATTGTACTGGTTAGCATGTTCCCCATGTGGTTGTCTGTCTTCATTTCTTCCTGGGATACAAATGTGTGTGCTGATGCCATTTGTCCTTGTGAGAATGCAGAACTGGGTTCATTTTGTGCTTGGTTCTTTTCTCTGCTTTCATAATATTTGCACTTGCTTCTGTTCTCTATAGCTTCTTTTCTCTGCTTCCTTTCTTTCTTGTTTGGTTCCTTTCATGTAACCTCTTGTGCATTTCTTGCTATTAAGACAAAAGAGTTTGTTTTAAAAGCTAGCAGTGATCAATAGCATGATTTTTTTTCTTCTAAGAAAATCACACGTTGGTTAACTTCTTTGACTATTTAGTGCTTCTTGGTATTTGGACTATGGTTCCAAATCAAATAATACAAATATTTTGAATGCTTTCGATCTGTACAGTCACATATCCCTTCAGAAAAAATATACCAACCTACCTATCAGAGGTATAAGGAAATAAGTTATTTCACCTCTACCTCCCCTGGGGACTTTTGTGTGTAAATATTTCCATTTAACAGATGAAATACGTTAACATTTACTATTGAGCCACTTCCCAATTCTTCCCATCTATTCCCCCATCACAGAGAAGACGTATGCTCAGGAAATGTAAAAATTACTTTTAATTAACTTAAAATGTAACCTACACATAATAGGATGATGAAACACAAAATACAAAATTATATTTTGAAAAAGTTACTTGAAAGATAATAAAGATAAAAGAAAAATTAAAGAAATAAGCTAAAAAAAAAAACAACCAAAAATACCTCACTCATAATCTTGCCACCGCAACCTAACCAGGAGTCTATATCATGGAAGGAGCATGAATACTAGTATAAAGGAAATGGTGGGGTCAAAACTGTCCCTAGGGTTAGGAAGACCTCCTGGGAGAAGTAATATGCAAGAAGACACTTAACGGTAAATAGAAATTAGTAGCTTATAGGTGTGGGGGTGTGGAAGTGGGGGTGAGGGTAAAGATGGGGTGATAAAGTAGAGACTGTTCTGAGCAGACAGAACAGCTTCTGAAAATGCAGGGATATGTAAAATACGATATGTTTTCAATATACCTGGATTTAGAAGGGGAAGGGTTGGAAACACTAGCCCTCTTAATCAACCATTATAGATCATCCCTTAAAGTGAATTACCCCTTAGACTTTTACTATCTCATGGTAGACTTTGAATCTTTATCTGCTTTTATTCACAGGAGGTGATTTTATGTGCTTGGAAGATTTTGGCTGTAGTCCTTAGTGACCAAATAGTAGGAGAGGTATATTGACTGTATGCTTCAAGGAGTCGTTGCTTATTTTGAAAATAATTTTCTTTGTTTATAGCATCAATTCCAAAGAATACCTTTTTAACACTGCATGAAAAACTCAATGTTATAGTGAAAGGGAAAATGGGGACTGTCAATCTCTATCAATTCCCTGGGCAAGTGACTGAAGAATTACATGAACAACTGGAGAATTTAGGCACTCATGGGACAATGGACCTGAACAACTTAGTAAGGTAAATAGATAAATAGTTGCATAGTATGATTTAATCTTGCCTTTTGGGAATAAAGAGATTTTAAACCTTTATATTAGACTTTAGAAATTATCTGGTGGAGTAACGAAATCTGCCTAATTAGGCTTTAAAGAGATTATTTTAATCTTTCAAATTCTAATTAATGGACAATTTTCAGTTTAGCATTTCTATTTTATGATGAGCAAATAAGCCAGTACCATCATTATAATACATTTACAGTAATTTCTCTTTAGTCGTTCCATACAATTGTGCATGCTTCACATGGATTTACCTCTCATAATTGTCATGCATCCATCAGAATTTTGATAAAACATTCAATGCAATTGGTGATTATCAGAACAAGAAGATATTGACAGGACAGGGGAGAGAATGGAATCCTAAAGTGGATGACAAGGGTCCAGGAGATATTTGTGAAATTTAAAAAGGGGCAAAGGCAATGTCAATATGGGCCTCAGAACTGAGCCCCAGGGTCCTCTAAAGAGACAGGGAAGACGGGAAAGAGCAGAGAGAATCAGCCATGTTCTGAAACTTTCTGGAAAAGTTAAGGGCTGGGCAAAGGAGCCATGAGAAAAAATTTCCACGTGCGTAAGGAAATTTGGTAAATTAAAGTTACTCGAGGCATTCTTCCATCTCAGTGGAATCCTGTTCAACAGTTCTGACTCAGAAAACAGAATAACATTTAACATTTTATTAAAGGTCCAGAAACTGGAGGAGGTGGGGGGTGGGGAAAAGAAACAAACAAATTTAAAAATTTGCTAAGGCATGCCCAATATCCACAACAAAACGAAGCAAATTCTTGGATATTTTTGAAACTTGGGGGAAGAAGATTCTGAAGGGATGGTTATTAAAAATTAAATAAACAATATTTAGTGTTGCTAACCGAGGGTGTGTTGATAATCTTTGATATTCTTTTTCTTATAGATACCACAGTAATCATTTTATTCACTTACAGTAAAACTTATTGATGATAAGTACTATATTTCCATATGCAATAGCTTGAATTTATGGAATCCTGTGAGAAATTAGGAAATTTGGTGACTAATATTGCCCTGGATTCTTTGGTTACTTTTTGTGCTGCTGTATAAAGGGATGGACTGTATCTTAGCTATTGTTATTATTGGCTAAGTAAATTCTTGTTGAATTATATTGATTCAATTTATTTCTGTTTATCATATTTGTCAGGGTCTAATATGCTTGCTTAGAAAACATTTAAAAATCTTCAGATAAATAAGACCATAATTTCAGTTCTCCTTGAATTATTTAGACCACAGTAAGCAAATATTAAAACTTAACAGTGACTTTTTCCCAAGAGAATCTGTCACATATTATCTACCCCCAATATATTAATAGCACTATTAAATAATGCCCTCTTTTGTATCCTGTGCCTTTCTTCTTTGGTCTTTGGGTCTGACTTTCCATGTGTTTCTGTCTTTGTAGGCATCTCCTTTTTCCAGTAACAGTGAATGTGCTTTTTAATAAAGGTTTGTTTCCTACAAACGAGAGGAAAATCCAAGAGTTCCATCAGCATTTTCAAGCTTTTGATGAAGGTTTTGAGTATGGGTCCCAGATGCCAGAATATCTCCTAAGGTAGAGAGTTGTATAATTAATTTGTTGACTAAGTTTCTCTTAGAAATTCATACATTCTGTGATTTCTCTGCTATAAGTATGTATAATAACAGCAGTTTTAAGTAGGTGAGAAGCTGTTCTTATGATCTATTTTTTTTTCTTTGGGTGTCTGTGTGTGAATTGAGGGCAGAACTAAAGAAGAGAGATATACTTCTTCCTTTTTCTTATTTTGATGAGCAAAAATAGAGATGGGATTAAGAATATATTTTATGGCCTTTTATCCCATTTACAGCTTATTATTATCACATTCATTACTACAGTGCTACAGTTTGGATCCATGCTAAATCACCCAGTGTGAGCAGTCTCAGAGTCAGACATTATTATCCTCATTCTCTCTGAGGCAGAAGTGGGTGTGATCAGATGTATTTCTCACAGTTGGCTCAGACAAATGTTTGCAAAGTGGTTCACATGCAATATAACTGCATGATTTTTAAATTTCTTGGCAGTTGCTCAGTGTCTTACTCCATTTGGGCTGCTATAATGAAGTATCGTAGACTGCATGGCTTATAAACAACAGAAAATTATTCCTCACAGTTCTGGAGGCTGGGAGGTCTGAGATCAGGGGTCCACCATAGTTGGGTTCTGGTGCGGGACACCTTCAAGGTTGCAGACTCCCAACTTACACTGTGTTCTCACATGGGGGAAGGGACCAACAAGCTTCCTTGGCCTCTTTTATAAGACACTAATGCTGTTTGTGATGGCTCCACCCGCTTGACCTAATGACCTCCCGAAGGCCCCACTTCCTTATACCATCACATTGGGGGTTAGGATTTTAACATATAGATTTTGGGGGGGGGACACAAATATTCAGATCATAGCAGTCTACAATGGAGACTGGTGAGAAAAGATTAAAAAGATTATAGCCAGTTTGGTTTACCTGGCTTAAACCCAGCAGTTGGTCCCCATGCTGGGTTTTCATCCTCCCACAATTTCCAACAGCCACAGTAAAAGCAGACCCCAAGCAAGTTGTGGGCCTGTTCTCTTATTCATTGTCAATCCAATAGGAATCCAAACATTTATTTACAAAAGACACCAAAAGGTGTTTACCTCATCCCCTCAATTGTCCTCGTGCAGTAATGATTCTGAAGGTAGACTGTTCATGAAATTCTACCTGAAAATGAAGAAGAAATTTGGAGATGTAATTATAATTGCACAGACATTCCCTGCTTTTATGCTGTGACCTATTATTCCTAAAGTGCTTTCAAATCAATTTTTACATATTTTTTTCTCATGTAGGAACTGGTCAAAATCTAAAAAATGGTTCCTAGCACTGTTTGAAAAAAACATGCCAGATATAAAAACATACAAATCTGCAAAAGGTAATTCCATGGTAAGTACTTTTTCCCTTTTGTTGCTAAAATATATGGGAAGAAGATAGTAATAAACTGATTGTTAAAAACATATTTTTGCTAAAAACCGTTAAGATTGATTAGATCCCATTTTTATGCCAAGCACCGTACCAGACATGTTTAGATACGTTATTTTATTATTACATCCTCACAACACTGAGATAAGTATTAATCCTATGCTACATAAAGAAAAAACTGAGACTAAATAAACACCAAAATAAAACACAATTCTGATATTCTTTACTGATTTATGTATTATCATCAATAATGTTAACAGTGACAAATGGGAGTAATGGAAAATTAGGGATGGAAAATAAAGCTCTACAAAGTAGACTTTATTCTTGATGCCGCTCCCACTATTGTTTGTCTCTTCAAATGCAAGGAGGTAGAATGGTATAATTTTCAAAGCAAGGCACTAGGAGTCAGTGCCTTGCATGTTGTTGTAGATCTGTGGTGGTTCAAATGTGATCCGTAGACCGACAGCACCAGCCTCACCTGGGAACCACTCAATCAGAGACTCTGGGGAAGAGCCCAGCAATCTGTGGTCCAACCAGCCTTCCAGGTGGTTCTGATGCTGGCTCGTGAATGGGTCTTAGACCTGGCTGCCCATTAGAATCACCACTGGGAGCTTTGAAAACTGTCTGATGCCTGAGACCGCCCTCAGAGACTGGGTTTCATATGGTCTGGACTGCCTCAGCTCAAAGCCAGTCACCAGTTGTGTGACCTTGGGCATAGTACCTACCTCTTGGCCTCAGTTTCCTCACCTGTCTCATAAAGTTGTGGGATTAAATGACTTAAGTTTTATAAAGTACTTAGAACATAGTAAGGACTAGATAAAAGTTTATCATTGTTGTTATCATTTTTACTCTTTTAGTATTTAAAGATGACATCAAAAGTTTTTGTTTGTTTGTTTTTAGTTGTACAGCAAGTGTCATAAACAACTCTGCTTGAAACTAGAAAGAAAGATGGCCTTAGAACAAAGGAATATGTGAATATTTAGGTATCTCTCTCCTGAATAAAGAGAACAGAAAGCTACCCTGGAATGCCCTTCATTGACAGACTATGTTTCATCTAACATTTCTGTTTTAAAAACAACCCAGACAAACACACCTTTTTGTTTGCATTATTTTCCAGAATTTAGGGGCATGAGCATATGTGTATAAAATGTATACCCAGACAGATATGTAATCTGTGAGCCTAGTAAACAGGGTTTTTAAATCCCCAGCTAAAATTCCCTACTGATAATACCTCTAGAATAACATTTATTTTTCTTACTTTGAAGAAATGAGGAATTTTAAATCATAGGTACTCTAACTCCTTATTTGAGTAAAGACAGAATTTGAACTTTGCTGAGGCCAGTGCAATGTTTAAGACTTTGAGAAAGAATTCAGCTTGAACATTCATGAACAGTTTAATTTCAGTTTTTAGTGTATCGCCTGTTTTCTTCTAGCAGTGTTTACACTGAACTTATGTTTTCATACCCCATTTTAAAAAAAAATGTGGGTTAAAAAGAAATTAAAAAGATTTTGTTGTCTTCTGCCTAAGTAGATTTCAATGGCCTGATGAAGCATAAGACTGAGTAAAAGTTGTCTTGTTTTTTAAAAATATATATACATTTTATCACATCATAAATGTAAAATGTGATTTCTTCCATGTTATTGTAGATATATATTAAACTAATATTTTCATTTAAAATTATGACTGCATGACAGAATAGCATATCAAAATAATGAAATACATCTGTAGGATTTTCATGACGTGTAAACTTTGTCCTATAACAACATGCATTGTAAGTATGACAGAGACCAGTGGTAAATGAAATTCATATCTAAACTATTTTCAATTCTGCTGATTTATTTTTACAAAAACAATAACAATGAGACATCAGGTAACATTTATGGGGTGTTTACCCTGTGCCAGGCTTAGTTTACACATTTCACAAAGTAATTTCTTAATTTATTTTTCTCAATAACTTTAATACCAAAAAATCTGGGGATTATTAAACCCAGAAAGCTGGGGTTTATAGTAGTCAATCTCTCTTGAAAAATTATATGCCTTGGTAAGTAACAGCAACAGTTTCTATTTTGTCATGTATTTTATATGCTAGTGTTTTAAAAGTTATTTTCTGAGTCAGAGGATCTGAAGCAAAAACTACTATGTTATGACACAATGCAGTTCTCGTAATTCCTAATAGGTCAGAATTAAGGTTTGTGTCTCCAATGGGGCAGTATAACAGAGTAGATAACAGTGTGGGCCCTGCAGCCAGGGCAAGGCTCATGGGATTGGATCCCAGCTTACCATCTTCAAGTTGTATATTCCTGGCAAAATTCCCTAATTCTTTGTGCTTCAGTTTCCTCATATGTAGTGATGAAGGTAATAGTGTCTGCTTCTTGGAGTTGTAGAGAGAATTGAAATGATTTCAATACTTGTCAAGCACTTGCCCTTAGCAAGCGGTGAATAAATATTGGCTCCCATTATTTTTATCACCTAGACCCAAGTTGTTTAAGATTAAAAGTACACCAGTAACTTAATGAAAATGCTATAGTGTCTGAATTTCTTCTCCATGATAGGGAGCGAACCATTGGCAAAGGCGAATCTGGGGAAATCTCCCCATGAAGAAAATGTCTTAATGGAATTTGTATGGTGACCTGGGAATAATCATAGTAGGTGGCCCTGGATGGGCCCTCCACTGAGCTGCCACATTAAAGTCAAATGTCAGTACTCCGAATGGTTTTAGAGTATTGTAGTGTTTATAATATACTGCACTTCTCTCTCTCATGGTGTATAGGCTGAGAATCTGCATGATGCGTGGGGGTAGGGTTTCTCCTGAATGTTCCAGAGATCTGTGTCTCTGTGTTGCTTGCATTTTCCTAAGAGCAGAGGTTTATTAAAAAGAGGATGGGAGTGGGAGGAGAAAGAAAGAAATGAAAACAATTTACCAATACACTTTGGCAAGGCAGAGATGCAAAGTGAATTCTGCCCTCTGAAAGGTTTCGTTTTAAGCACTTTATAGGTACTAACTAATTTACTTGTCACAGCAATTCTATGAGGTAGGCACCGTATTATGACCATGTTAAAGATGAGGAAACTGAGGCACACACAGATTAAAGTAACTTGTTCAAGTTCATCCAGCTCTTAAATATCTGAGCCGGGATCTGAACCAAGGCGGTAAGGCAGTTGAGCTCCAGAATCTGTACTCTTAATTACCGTGCTGCTTGCAAGTATGCGAATCCCTTAGCATGCCTCAACTGCAAAGCCCAGGAATGACGGGAATAATATATTTGTCCTAAAGGAAAACGCATGATCTTTTGTTTGTTAACATTCATCTTTGTCACATAGTTACGGTTTGACAATATTTCTTTCAAACAGACATTATTTCAGGCCGTGATGGATATTGTAGAGAAGATAACAAATGAACAAAACTGTCCCAATTATGGGCTCTTAATGCTTTGGGCTTCTCTGTCTAATGCTGTTCCTGTAAGTATGTTGGTAAAATATGGCTTACATTGCTGTCTACCGCCCTTGATTTTTTTTTTTTTTTTTGCCTTCGTTTTTCTTTCTTTTTTTCTTTTTCTTTTTTTTGGTAGTCCTTTCACTTATTATGCAGAAGAAAAAAAACTATAGTGGATTCAATTGTGAGATAAACATCAAAACTGAATACGTGATGAAATTTGGTTAGGTTATTGTACAAAGGAAACAAAGCAGAGATCCAGAGTGAATTCTATGTAACAGCACGAAGGAAAAGCTTGCCTTCTGAAGGGGCCAGTTGTGACAACAACTATTTACGGAGCAGTTTCTGTGTGTCAGGCAATGTGCTTAGTATTGGTGCTGAAAAAATGAAAAAGGGTTGGTCTTAACCTTTTATTTGAGAGAGAATAGGTAAGTGGGTAGTTCCAGGTAGAATGGGCTTGAATCCAGACATACCCAGTCATAGCTATAGAATCTCATGGCGGTAACTTAAAATCTCTCTGCCTCCATTTCCTTATTAGTAAAAAAGTGATAATGGACACAGAACTTCTAGTATGGTGCTAGGACTTGGGTACTCAATAAACAGTAACTCTCATTTCTTCACAAAGTAAATGAGGTAAGACCAGATGGTACCAATGAACGTTAGCTCTTTCTCTCCCTCGGACCTGTTCTGTGTACCATTCCCATCTCCATTACCTGACTTTTTGGTCCTGTAAGCTTCCCCATGAATGGCACTGGTGAAATTGGAACTCTTAATGCTTCTAAAGAGAGCAGAGACTGTTTTTGACTGTTTCTTTTTATTAAAGCTGTCATGAGCTAGATTAGAGCAATAAGATTTGTCTGCCACTTCATGTTCAATGCATACCAGTTTCTGGTTCAGGAGGCTCTCACATTAGCCTAAGCTGCTACTTATATTATCTGAAATTAAAGGGTAACTTTTATATATGGATAGATTTGTTTTTTACTAAACAGGAGTGCACAACCCATCTCTAATGATAAGTGTGGTCATTTTTCTTCCTCTGTCTTCTAACAAATAGAAATAAGGAGAAGTTTTTTTTGTTTTTTTTTTTTTTTTGAGACAGAGTCTGGCTCTGTTGCCCTGGCTAGAGTGCCGTGGAGTCAGCCTAGCTCACAGCAACCTCAAACTCCTGGGCTCAAGCGATCCTCCTGCCTCAGCCTCCCGAGTAGCTAGGACTACAGGCATGTGCCACCATGCCTGGCTAATTTTTTCTATATATATATGTTTTTAGTTGTCCAGATAATTTCTTTCTATTTTTAGTAGAGACGGGGTCTCACTCTTGCTCAGGCTGGTCTCAACTCCTGACCTTGAGCTATCCACCTGCCTCGGCCTCCCAGAGTGGTAGGATTACAGGCATGAGCCACTGCGCCGGGCCAGAAGTTTTAAGTATTATTTATCTATTCTTCCTCTTAGGCCTGGGTTGTTAAAGGCTTTGTAATTACTGATATGCTGTTTTCCCTTAACTTGTTGTAAAACTTAGTGGGTAAAGAGCAGAGACAGAAATTCTGGCCTCTCTGCCCAAACGTATGTCAGCCAGTACAACATATATTTCATCTGGCATGGTCAAGTAAAAACAGTCTAATCCTATTCCCTTCCTTACGTACCACTAATGTTATTATCTGACTTTACTTTAAATAATTTTCTTGGAAACTGATTAAGCCATAGCAAAATTGAAAAGCAAACATCAAAACAACTCCCAAAGCAGCAACAAAACAGCCACCCCTGTCAGAGGATTAATTTTCAAGATCCCATTAGAAACATCCCCCGGAAGAAAGCCACACAAAGCCCCATTGATCTGACACAGGGGAAGTCAGTTCTTTGGAATTTGTTCCTGGCACTGGTCTGAAAGGATTTAAATCATTCATTTCAGAAAGGAAGTGTCTGATGATTAGAGAAAGTTCCATCTCACTGGCTTTTGTTGGCACCTCCAAGAGGCAGCCTGGTGTGCAGGCAGAGACCCTGGAAAGGTCAGAGTAAGGTCCAAAGCCAATTCCCAGCACTGGGTGACAGTGGGTCAATTGTTTACCTCCTCGAGCCTCAGTGTCCTCATCTGTAAAATGGGATTAGGCTTCCTACCTCAAAGGTTAGCCGTTTGGATTATTTTGGTAAGAAATGGAAAGTGGCTAACAGTACCTGGCTCAACATAGGTATTCAATAAATGTTAGTTTTCTTCCCTTACAAAAATTGTCTCCCTAGTTTCAATCAATCATTACTCTCAATGACCCATTAATAATGAACGTAGACTAACCTGGCTTCCAAATGCTCAAATGCTTGACTGCTCAAAGGCCCCTGGATGAGAGTGTCCACTGCTGTCCTGGGTTTTGTGACCTCCATCACTGCTGAGAGAGCTGCTGAAGCCCTGCAGGGCTGTAGGTGGTGGGGCCTGTCCTTTCTTGGAGCCTAGATCACATCCTTTTCTCCTCTCTCCTAATTTTGTACTCTGCCTCAAGGCCTGTGAGACTCAGGCTCAGGCTTCAGATGGGCTTGGTACCAGGTCACTGCATGCTCCATTATGGTCTAGGTAAACTTTGGTAGACTGGCCAAAATATTAACCGTAATTTATGAAGTTATTTCTAGGGGAAAACCATTCTAAGAAATTTCTGACTGCCAAATGAATTCTTTAGAACATTTCTCCAAACCCATCTCAAAACTGACATTTTGCCTTTTTTATCTGCTTTTTCTCTAAAGTTCTTTCTAAATACTTTCAGTTGTGATCACCACCCCATCCAGCTCTCAACTCTCACAACATTTGTTGTCTGTAACATGTGTTGGCGCTTTCATTTTCTTGTACAGTTAGCTATTTTTTCTTCCTGTGTGTATTCATATCCCCAACTCAGTGTGAAAGTTCTCTGGGCAGGAACTGTCATATACATATTTGTGTGGACCGTGATTGGTGGAAGACTATCTGGCATGTTATGGAGACTCCTTCAATATTTGTAAAATCTGTTTCGGAATGAGTAAATTAATGATGTCGAAGAACACGCTCAATTCATCTTCTCTTTGACACAACAAACACAGAGCTTTCCTCCTTATCCCTTCTCACCTTTGTTTTTACCTCCCCAAACAATGGAAAGGCATTGTGGTAGCTGCTTCTGCAGTTCGATGAGCCAGGTGGTTCTTCTTTATTGTGCCCAGCTATGCCCATGGACTTGACCCCTTTGGCAAAATACTAATTGGTATTGCTGGGTGCAGTTTTTAACTCCTTTCCCAAATGTGGTTGCACAAAGACCTCAGGGTCATTTGTTCTTATTTATTGACTCAGTAATAAATATATACTTTTTATCAACTATTCTCTTTTACTTACCTTTTCTTATTTTTAAAAGTGCCTTAGTTGTTAAAGGTAGAAAAATAACAGATTTTTAAAAAGAGAAAGCTGTTAAGAAAAAAGAAGCATTAAAAATGGTAACAACACTACGTACAACCATTTGTAGCTTAGCTGAATTCCTTGTATTTGTTATAAAAATAATTATTATCCAATTTTAATGAATCTCTAAAACTATTAATACATTTAGGCACATAAAACTCTGAACCCTCTTTTGTGTAACTGAAATATCTATGCGCTATCACTAAAATTTTTTTCTGCCAACATGAACTCTGACTCTTTAACTAAGATGCATTGAATATGGAGTGGTTATTTAATTAAATCCAATAATCCAGCCCTTCCATCTATAGACAATAGCAGAAAGGGGGCCTGAGGGGGCAGACAGGATAAGAGAGCTCTCTGAGCATGTTTCTTCATCTGTGAAAATGCACTAGGCACTCTCTAGGATAAATCTTTCCTAATCTAGATAATGCCCCAGAAAAAGGTCTCTGGGTTTCAGGTGTCTGGATTCTCCTGTTCACCTTGTTTGTATAAACAGTACCATATTTGTCCTTGCACTATCAATTAATGTCACAAAAAGGAAAACAATGAACAGTATTGAACTTGTCTGATTTGAGCACTTTCAGACAATTGCTCTTCTTCTTTTGACCACAGAGGGGAGTATTAGGATTATTTAAAAGTGTATAATGTTACCTCATAAAAGAGACAAAAAGACTTAAGTTACACAAAGTATTTCCAGAGTCATTTCAGGACTGATTTTCCTAGATGAAACTGATTTTGCAGTAAATGTTTATAGAAAAAAATGAAAGGGAAACCCAAGCCTCTTTCAATGTTTTTATACAGGTTTCCTCTATTACATAACCTAACAATAGAAACAAAAACATCTGATTAGAAAGTTAATTTTTAAGATGTATAGCAGTATAATTTTATCTTATAATACCATAATGAGGAGAGATATGAAATAATTTTATTTGGCCAATAGAAAAAGCATGCAAGTATACTATGTTCAATAAGATTCCAGTGTGAAATGGCCTTATTTTTCATGTTGAATACTCTCATAATTTAGTTTATGGGGTTTTAGGTATGCTTTCCTAGGTTTATTTAAAACTCATGTTTTATTTACAGAATGTAAATAAAAAATTGCTAATCCTTTTATATTTTAAGAAAATTAAATCTTTAAAATGTTTTTGTTTTAGATTAATAATCTCGTGTCATAATTTGTTGCTTTTGAATATTTAAGGTATGCCTATATAATATTGCATGTTGCTTATTAGTAACAAACATTTTCTTTACATATGTTTACAAATGTTTACATACTTTACAAATGTTTACATAAACATTTACTCATTTTTTAGTGAAGACAGGAGTTTAATCTTTTTAAATAATGTAGTTAAGCTTTAGTGACAGAATAAAATTATAAATCTGACTTCTTACAAACACGTAACATCTCCACTGTTCATAAAATCTACTTATTTTCAAAGATGCTCTTTACTAATCTACTCTTAACGTTAGTTTAAACATTGTCCTTGTTTCTTTTCTATAGTTAATAGTAAATATGCTTTTGTTCACCTACAAAGAAGTTTGTATTTTTGATATATGTTTTTCTTTTTAAGGTTGCATTTTGGACACTTGCATTTATCCTTTCTCATTCCAACATCCACAAGGCCATTATGGAAGGCATATCTTCTGTGTTTGGCACCGCAGGTACTGAACCTGAGTTAAGTTACCTAAAAAGACACATCTAATAATGCATGTTTGTCACACATTAGCAAAGCGAAATACCTATGATTTTATAGAAATTCAACGTAATTCAAAGTTCAACATAATTTGTTATGTGTTTCAGGACATAAATTGATTAGGCAGAATCCTAGAATTTAATTACTGTCAAGCACTTTAGAGATCATCTAGTACAACTCCCTTATTTTCCAAATGATGGACTAAATGCTATAGAGATTGTGATTTGCCTAACTTTTGTACTTAAATATATATGTATGCATGTTTTTTCTTCTAATCTCTTGGGTCTTCACCTTGATTGAGCTGCAAGTCCACAGTTTTGGAATTCAGGATTTTCCAGATTTTATAAAAGTAATATAGTATATCTTCCGTATATTATATAACAGCCCTACCTAGTGGGAGTGTGGAGGTCAGGTCAGTTTTGTCACCAAAGGTTTATTAAAAAACAAACAAACAAAAAGTAAAACCCTTACAGTCGTTAGAGATTTGGGGGCTTAGAAACTGTGGATAGGGATTGTTGTCTTGAACTTTTTAGTTCGGTTGTAGGCTCTTCATTCATCATCTGTTTTTAAAAGCAGCAATGAGATCAAATGGAGAGGTCTCAACTACTTGTTTATTAATCATAAATTGACCTGTTTGGGAAATAGATTTTTTACAAAACTTTAATGTGTCAAATTATATATTCTGATCTAAGAACAATAAGAAATGATTTAATTTTCTTGGAAGAAAACAGTATGATACTAGGGCAAAAGGTATGGTGCCAATTAACCATTGTCCTTCCGCTCCTCCGCGATTGCTGAAAATATTTTATTTGGAGTTTTTTCTTTATTTTGGATTGTTGCCTTTTGAGTTAAACCAAAAAGGAAACTAGCTTTACCAACATAAATATCTCAGCAATACTGTCTGAGCCTTGGGTGTGAATCAGCAGATGCTGGACCACAGAAATGGTGAGTGCTAGAATCACTGAGTGCCAACAATGCTAACAGGTTAGATTCTGGAAATAACACTGGTGTATGTTAATTGAAGACCATTTGCCGTTATGGAGCTTGCGTATGCCAGGAAAATGTAAACGGACGTGCCCACGTGTCTATAAATGGGAAAAGGGAGTGCATCCTCAATTGCCACGTATTCTCCTTTACCGTTTCCTTACTAGAGTCTTTTCCTGTTTTAGGGTTCTCCAAATTCATGGTCATTAGGAAATAAAAGGGTGGAGGTGGGGATGGTGGGGATAATGTGGGGAATCCTCTCTGACCAAAAGGGCACAACAGAAATGTAGCATTAATCTAAATTTCTACAATGCTTGAATCTGGAACTCTTGAGCACAGTGCTGGTGGAGAAAGACAAAACCTTTTCTCTTTTTTCTGTATTATTGTTTATTTTCAGAACCCATTGTTCTCTTTTGACAGAAAAATGCTCCTTCAAATAGTAGTACCAGTGTGACAGCTATACTGTATCGATGTTTTCAGCCAAGAAGACACTATTGCAGAATTGAAAATCGTTTATAAAACATCAAACATTTTTAACCAGGTTTATACAGAAGCTATTTGGATCAATGCATGCATAAGATGCAGTAGCAGCTTAGGAATTTAGATGTGAGAGGAGACCACAGATCTCTGTAGCTTTATATCGAGATATCCACGTGTTCATACAAAGGATCCTGTCAAGGAAAGTCCATTAAAGTACGTCATATTAGTCAGGGTTCTCCAGAGAAATAGAACCAGTAGGATGCAAATAAAGAGACAGAGAGAGAGACTAGAAAGAGACTAACTATGAGGAACTGGCTGGCGTGATTATGGAGGCTGAGAAGTCCCGTGATCTGCTGTCTCTGCAGGCCCTGGATGGATTGGATGATGCCCCTACGTTGGGGAGGGCAATCTACTTTACTGAGTCCACCAACTCAAATGCTGATCTCTTATTCACAAATACCTTTGCAGAGACACTCAGAATAACATAGTCTGGGTACCCTATAGCCAGTCAAGTTGACACAAAATGAACCGTCACAGTAGGCATCGTCCAATCCATTGAGCTTTGTTTCTCTGAAGAAGTCTGAGTAAACGTTTCCATTTACATTGTGGAAGGCAGTCTGCTTTACTCCAGCTACTGATTCAAACGCTAATCTCAACTGCAAGTACTCTCAGAGACATACCCAGACATAATGTTTAGCCAAATATCTGGGCACCCTCTGATCCAGTCAAATTAAACATAAAATGAATCATCACCTGCATGGAACAATAATCTAACTCAATACCACAGTTTTCCATTCTGTGCTCTTGTCTATTGCAAGGTCACCATTTTCTTTTTGGGGTTGTCCTTTGGGAAAGTCCAATGCTGTATCTCTCTAGTCTTAACCCTCTCTCCTAGAGCTCATCTCGAGCAGTTTGCCCAACTTTCTTATGTTAATTAAACAAGTCTCAGGGTAAAAACTACTATTGAATATTTGAGAAAGGAAAAGGTAAGACTCATATCACTTTTCGGAAGGCAGATAGTTCTTTACTTCTGTAGCTGCCCTTCAGCCTACTCTTGTCTTGTCTGTTTGTTTACTTTGAAATTGGAACTTCTTTAGGGCTCCCTTGTAAAGGTGCTTACTTGGCCACCATTATTTTGGGTGTTGTTTTCACTATTCTACTTCCTCTAACTGATCCTGTCTATCTTCTACCCTCTAATATTTCCTCAGTGTTTGTTATCTGCTTCTTCCCTTCCTTATTTTCTAGCACTACTATGTTTTTGTTTGTTAAAATTGTACTTTTTGTTTTAATGGGACATTGAGACAGAAGGAGGGTAGAAGTTTGTTCTTAGCCTACTATCTTGAACCGTAAGTTTGTATGTATATAACATGCATCCCTTTTTTTTGCATTTATATGTAATTCACATATCATAAGAAATTCACCCCTTTAAAGTATAAAATTTAGTAGGTTTAGTAGGTTTTAGTGTATTCATAAGATTCTGCAACCATCAACACTACTAGTTCTGGAACATTTTTATCATTCCTAAAAGAAACCCTATTCCCCTTAGGAGTCACTTTCCATTTTCCTGTACTCTCAGCCCCTGGCAACCACTAATCTAGTTACTGTCTTTGCACATTTGCCTTTTCTAGACATTTCATGTAAATGGAATCATACAATATGTAGTCTTTTTGTTTCTGTCTTCTTTCACTTACCATATGCCTTATTTTACATTATGATGTTTTACATTAATTGATTTTCAGGTGTTGGACCATCCTTGCATTCCTGGGATATATCCTACCTAATCATGGTGTATAATCCTTTTTGTTCATTGCTGGATTCAATTTGCTAGTTTTTTGTTGAGGAATTTTGCTCCTATGTTAATAAGGAATATTGGCCTATAGTGATGTCTTTGTCTGGTTTTGGTATCAAGATAATTCTGGATTTAAAGAGTAAATTTGGAAGTATTCTTTATGATTTTTTGGAAGAATTCATGAAGGATTGATGTTATTTCTTCTTTAAACATATGGTAGAATTCACCAGTAAAGTGATCTGGTCCAGAAATTTTCTTTTTGATAAGTTTTTTGATTCATTAATTCTTTCTGTTACAAGTCTATTCAGATTATCTATTTCTTAATTGAGTCAGTTTTGTAGTTTGCGTCTTTTTAGGAGTTTGTGTATTTCATCTAGGTTATCTAATTTGCTAGCATGAGATTGTTAGTATTTCCCATAATTCATTTTATTTCTGTAAGGTCACCAGGAAATCTTCCATTCCTGATTTTACTAATTTGAGTCCTCTTTCAGTTTTCTTTGTCATTGTAGCTAAATATTTATGATTTTCATTTTCAAAGAACTACCTTCTAGGTTCTGTTGATTTTGCTCAATTTTATTTTTTCTACTGATTTTTGATTCTCTAATTTATTTCTGCTCTAATCTTTATTTACAATTTGTCTCTTTATTAGTATTCTTTATTTAGCTCTTTAGACATGATTTCTTTAGTTCTTTGAATATATTGAAAATATCTGATTTAAAGTCTTTGTTTAGTAAGTATAGCATATGGGTTTTTTCAGGGATAATTTCTATATTCCTTTTTTCCCATGAATGGTCTAAACAGATAGTCCCTGACTTAACAATGGTTTGTCTTAACGATTTTTTAACTTTATAATTGTGTGAAAGTGATATACATTCAATATTGTGGTTTCTTATTTCATGTTTCATATAGCATGTCTTATAATTTTTTGTTGAAAACTAGACATTTAAAAAAATACAATGTGGAAACTCTAGAAATTAGATTCTTTCTCCTCCTCGTGGTTTGTTGTTGCTGCTGCTTATCCTTCTCGTTGTTTGAATGTTTAGTAACTTTCCTTAACCAATTCTGTAAAGTTTGTATTTATCATGGAGGGCCACAGAAGTCTGTGCTCAGTTAGTGTAGTGATCAGTTAAATGAACAGAGATTTCTTTATACCAAGAATTTATGTCTCCCATTCTTTGCCAAAGGACTCTATGTGCCTGTTGGAGCACACCTTTAACACTCAACCAGGCAGTTGACAATTCTGCCTTAGGTCTCACTTCCTGCTTCCTTAAGTTTGGCTATGAGGGCTTAGAGACTTCTCATATCTTTGCTAAGCATGAGTATAGCCTGGGCCAATGCATGGCCTTCTCTATTCCCAAGAATGCACTGGATGTTTTCAAAGCCACTGTGAACATCTCGTTCCCCAGCCTTTCATTTTAATCTTTGTGATTTGCCTGTTGTTTGCCCAGCAGTTACCTACTGCCTCAGGTAGCTGCAAAGTTAAACAGTTGTCTTTAAAGATTTTCAACCAACACCCCTGGGGAAAAGCCTTTTCACACTGGATGAGCGTCAAGTCAGGTCAAATAAAGATAATCTTGCAAGTAGGGTCTTCCAGGGAACTGTCAAGCTTGTCAACTAATGGGAATTCTCTAGAAATGAGGTTTTGGAAAAGTTCCAACCCTGTTCTGTTCTATCTACTGACTACTGTGCTGCTGATTTTCACTGTGATTGAAGACTGCTGGTTTTCAAGGCTTCTGTGTAGCTATAAAGAGGGGTATGGTAACAGAGCAAGTTAATATGACATTAAGTTTGCTGTTCTTATCAAGATTTGGCAATTTTTCTTGAATATACATTCCCTGAATTGCTGCAAAGCTTTGGTTAATCTCCAAGGTTCTGGTAAGATTGATTCCTAGAATTTTTACCAAATTTCTCATTGCTTTTAAGGAGGGAATTTTGAGAGATCCTTACTCTGCCATTTTTGCTGACATCACCCTGAACCATAAGTTTATAACTTTCTTTTAGGAAACTTTTGAGATTTATGTGGATTAATCCTTAATTCATCCATTCGTTTACTTGCCCCCCAAACATCTTTTGAAGTACCCACCATGTCAAAGCATTGAGCGAATTACCAGGACTATGAAGATGAGTGAAGTGTGGTCCATGCTCTCGAGGAAACTCATGAACAAAAAGTGCTTTTTACAAAAAATGAAAGCAGGTTTGGAAGCATCCAGAAAATGTTAGGAGAGAAAAAGGAACACTTACATTGTTCCTTTGGAGATGTGTACCTGCTGGTGAATTTGGTTTTCTATGTCTGGAACCTTTTCCCTTACTCTTGCTCATCTTCAGTCTGCTTGAATGTTATCTTCTTAGATCTTCTAGGCTTATCCTGTCTAAAGTCACTTTCCCTAACTCTGCCCTCATCGATTCTCTAACTTGTCTCATTCTTTATTTCCCTCATAAGAATTACTTTTTATTTATTAGTATATTTATTTATTTATTTATCCTCAGTTTCCCCCACCAGAACACAATCTCTCCAACAACAGGAATTATATCTGTCTTGGTCTTTGTAGTATCCCCAGCTGCCTAGAACCTAAAAATTACTCAACAAATATTTTCTGAATGAGCTTAATGAACAAATATAAGAATATATGGAGAGTTTTAAGAGATGAGAATTTTGGGCTAACCTTCATTTGTAACTCTATCACCCATCTCATTTCACAGTTTATGTGAAATGAGTGTTTTATGTAAAGAATTTTTTGACAGTTTTCTGCACTTAATTTTTGAGTTTAACAGAACCCTAGTGTTCTGTGTTCTTTTAGGTGATGGTCAGTCAGGTGGAGTGACAAGAGGACATAACAGGAGAGGCATAAGAAAACAAAGTTTATGATACTCATAGGTCCTAGAGAGGGAGTAACCACATGCTACTTAGGGTCATGGGGGACGTGCCAGGTTTTGGTCAAGTGGCAGAAGACAGTAGCAAGGGAGAAGTCGAAGCAGGAAAAGCAGAGCAGGGAAGACTTCAACAGTTTAGCATTGGCTAGTTTGAGTAATTCCTGTGGGCTTTAAGCTGAGGGGTACCTAGTGGCCTGGTACCTGGCCCTGGGATGATTAAGGTAGAGGAATATTGCCTCCTGAGGAACTTGGGCCAGCTGGAGGAGGTATGGCCAGTATTGGTTAGTTTGCATATCAAAGGTAGACTCCAAGTTCTGGGCTAACTCAAAGAATGACTAACCCCAAGAAGGGGAAGGGTAGTCTCTTCCAAGCTAACGAGGTTCTTTTTTTTTAAGATGTCATACATTTAAGAAATATTATTATCAAAAGAATTTACATACATGCATATCATAATTTATAGAAAATTAAATATATGTATAACACCTAGCCCCAGCCAATATCTGATAAGTGCTTTAAGACACTGAGTCGTCTCAAACCCTATAATCTGTATGAATGGTAACAAGTGCTAATATTTACCTAGGGTTTTGATCTCTGTAAAGCATTTTCTTCCCTATGATTTTTATTTTGTCCCTTGATCTTGGATGAAACATACATTATCAAATAGTTGATTATCTAATAAAGAATATTTTGCTTTGCTATAGAGTTTAGGGTACAATTCCTAGAAATTAGTCATTTTGTTTTATATTTTAATTTATAAATCATCACACATTATTTCACTCACCTGTCATGACCTCATAATGTAGTGTGGGCCATGGGGTCAGATTGCCTGAGTTCAAATTCAGTCTGAGACACTTACAAATAATATTAATATATCCTTACTCAAGTTAGCAACTTCTTTAAGCCTGTTTCCTCTTTGGGAAAATGACAAAATAATAATACTCATCTCATGAAGTTATTATGAGGATATAGCAAATAGTAATTGCTTTGTAAATCTTCATTATTACCAAACTGATAAAACTGTCTCAGTTGTATGAAATATTATAATCTTCACATATCATGAAATTAATGACCATTATAACTAGTTTTGCTACTTCCAAATATTAGTCAGTGTTGTTTTTTGAAATAACATAGTTGTCTTGAATGTTTACAGCAATAAATGAATTATTTTATATCAGTTGGCTGCATGTTTGAAGGTGTTGAAATGCAGCAACAATATAACATGAGGCTATTTATGTTGAATATTGCCCTAGGGGATAGAAATAATAGCAGCAAAAATATCTAATAACTCAGCTAGTGCTTAACTAAATACCAGGCCCTATTCTAAGTGCTTTCCTTATTGATTCATTTAATCCACAAATCATCCCTACTAAATGTTATTATTTACACCAATTTACACATGAGGAAAATGAAGTACAAATTATATAACTTACCCAAGACCACCCAGCTAGTAAATGGTAAAATTGTGATTAGAACCCAGTTTGTCTGGCATGAGAGTTGATAACACAAATTAACAAATCTCCTTGTTTTAAAATTTTACTCAGAAGCACTGAATTATGATGCTTAAATCCAATTTCCGGCTGTATTCCATTCCAAGTTGCTTCCATATTAAGCTTCCTAAAACATAGCTATGGCTATACTACATGCATACTCATAAAACCTTCCTAGAGTAGCTCATACCCCCAAGCCTGATGGTATTGTCTTACTCACCTTTGCATGCTTTGTCTGACTCACAATTTAACCAAGGTAGACTTTTGAATACTAGCTAAAACCATTCTGCATTTTCTTTCTCCTATGTGTTACATTGGTAATACTAAATGTGATTTAATTCTGATTATAAGACTTTTACTTATAAGCTAGAAAAAATATTTTCTAAACCATGCAACTCATTTTTGATTTAGAAAATATGACCACCATATTTACAGTCCAGTTGCTTTCCAAAACAATACGGTGTGTCTGCCAGGACAATAAAATTACGCAAAGAAAAAAGGGCAACTGATAATAAATACTTTAACCAGAGATATGATTTGTGGTTTATGTGTGTAATCATTTCTACTTGTTGTGTACTTATATCTTGTTCTAACCAAGGTCCCTGGGAATGTGGATCCCAACCCCTCTGTTTCTAAGATTTTGTTCCATTCATCACCAATCCCATGGTAGGTTCAACTTTTCTTTCTTTCTCCACTGGCTCTTTTCCCTTGATTTGTCAGATCCTGGTACTCTGAGCTCAGCAACATCTGGGGGTCTCACAGCTTGCTCAGAATATATTCTAAAGCTTTCACATGGCCGCAGGGGCTCTTTGTCATCTGACTCCTCTCTACCTCAACAACCTCATCTCTGCCCCTTCCCTTTTATTTATTTCACCCCTGCCACATTCATTCATTCATTCAACAAATATTTGTTGAGCCCCTGTTATATGCCAGGAACTGCTTTAGGAGTTTGGAATATACGAACAAAACAAAGACTACTTTCCTCTTGGTGCCAACATTCTGGTAGAGGAGATAAGACAATTAACAATAAATGTTATGCATAAGTGAACTCTAAAAATATTAGATGGTGATAAATGCTATGTAAAAAGAAAACAGAGTAAAGCAGGGAAAATCAGGAGTGCCAGGAATGGAGGCAGGTGGTAGCATGAAATAGATGAATCATAGTAAACCTTGTTGGAAAGGTGAGATTTGAGCAGGGATTTCAAGGGGTTAAGAGTTAGACAAGCAGATATCTAGAGGAAGAGTTGGTTGGGGTCCTGGGCTTTTCGTTGATGGCAGACTTTTTATTACTGCTTCTATCTTGTTACTTGCTATCAATTTATTCAGGGTTTGAATTTCTTCCTGGTTCAATCTTGGTAAGTTGTGTGCGTCTAGGAATTTAACCATTTCTTCAAGGTTTTCCAATTTATTGGCATTATAGACTACTCATAGTAGTCTATAATGATCCTTTGGATTTCTGCAGCATCAGTTGTAATGTCTCCTTTTTTCATCTCTGATTTTATTTATTTGGGTCTTTTCTCTTTTTTTCTTAGTCTGGCTATAGGTGTGTCAATTTTGCTTATCTTTTCAAAAAACCAACTTTTTGTTTCACTAATCTTTTGTACTTTTTGTTTTAATTTCATTTATTCCTGATCTGATCTTTATTATTTCCTTTCTTCTACAATTTTGGGTTGGGTTTGCTCATGTTTTTCCAGTTTTTTGAGATATATCGTTAGGTTGTTTATTCAAAGCTTTTCTACTTTTTTGATGTAGACATTTACTGCTATAAACTTTCCTCTTATTACTGCTTTTGCTGTATCCCATAGTTTTTTATATGCTGTGTTTTCATTTTCATTTTTTTCAAGAAATTTTTTAATCCCCTTCTTCATCTCTTCATTGACCCACTGGTCATTCAGGAGCAAATTATTTAATTTCCATGTGTTTATATAGCTTCCAGTGTTTCTCTTGTTATTGATTTATAGTTTTATTCCATTGAAGTCAGAGAAAATACTTGGTACGATTTCAATTTTTTGAAGTTTTAAAGACTTGTTTATGGCCTAACGTATGGTCTATCCTTGAGAATGACCTGCAAGTCAAGGAGAGGAATGTATATTCTGTAGCTTTTGGATTAAATATTCTATAAATATCTATTATGTTCATTTGGTCTGTAGTACAGATTAAGTCCAGTGTTTTATTTTTTTTGTTTTCTGTCTGGATGATCTATCCAATGCTCAAAGTGGAGTGTTGAGGTCTCCAACAGTTGCTGTATTAGGGTCTATCTGTCTCTATAGCTCTAATGATATTTGCGTGCTTTATATATCTGGGTGCTCCAGTTTTGGATGCATATGTATTTAGAATTGTTATATTCTCTTGCTGAATTGACCCCTTCATCATCGTATAATGACCTTCTGTATCTCTTTTTACAGTTTTTGTCTTGAAATCTATTTTATCTAATAGAAGTATAGCTATCCCTACTCTTTTTTGGTTTCCATTCACATGGAATATTTTTCTATCCCTTTATTTTCAGTCCGTATGTGGCTTTATAGGTGAAGTGGGTTTTTTGCAGACAACACATAGTTGGATCTTGTTTGTTTTTTTTTTTATCCATTCAACCACTTTATGTTTTTTGATTGGAGAATTCACTCCATTCACATTCAATGTTATTATTGATAGAAAAGGACTTAAACTGCTGCCATGTTGTTATTTGATTTCTGATTTTTTGTGGTCCTCTCTTTCTTATTTCCTTCCTGTCTTCCTTTGTTAAAGGTGAGTTTCTCTGGTAGTGTGTTTTAATTTCTTGCTTTTTATTCTTTGTATATTCGTTGCAGGGTTTTTGATTTGAGGTTACCATGAGGCTTGCAAAAAACATTTTATAACCAATTATATTAAACATATGACAACTCTGCTTACAAACAAACAAATAAACAAAAGAAATCTAAAAGAAATTCTACCCTTTAACTCCCCCCTCTCCCCTGCTTTTTAACTATTTATTGTTTCTATTCATATCTTTTTATACTATTTCTCAAAATTTGTTGTACTTATTTTTGGCAGGTTTGTCTTTTAGTCTCTCTACTCAAGATATAAGTGGTTTATGCACTGTAATTACAGCAATACAGCATCCTGTATTTGTGTACTTACTGTTACCAGTGAGTTGCATATCTTTGGATGATTTCTTATTATTCATTAGTGTCCTTTTCTTTCAAATACAAGAACTCCTTTCTACATTTCTTGTAGGACAAGTCTAGTGTTGACGACATCCCTAAGCTTTTGTTTGTCTGAGAAAGTCTTTATTTCTCCTTCATGTTTTAAGGATATTTTTGGAGGACATAATATTCTAGGGTTAAGGGTATTTTTCCTTCAGGACTTTGAATATGTCACTCCACTGTCTCCTGGCCTATAAGGTTTCGACTGACAAGTCTGCTGCCAGATGTATTGGAGCTTCTTTATATGTTATTGTTTTTTTCTTTCTTATTACTTCCCTTAGGACCTTTCCTTTATTCATGACCTTTGGGAGCTTGATTATTAAATGCCTTGAAGTAGTCTTGTTTGGGTTAAATCTGCTTGGTGTTCTATGACCTTCTTGTACCTAAATATTGATATCTTTCTCTGGTTTGGAAAGTTCTCTATTATTATTTCTTTAAATAAACTTTCTACCCCAGTCTCTCTCTCTACCTCCTCCATAAAGCCAGTAACTTAGATTTGCCTTTTTGAGGTTATTTTCTAGGTCTTGTGGGTGTGCTTCATCCTTTTTTGTTCTTCTTTGATTTTTTTCTCTTCTGACTGTATTTTCAAATAGCCCGTCTTCAAGCTCACTAATTCTTCTGCTTGGTCAATTCTGCTGTTGAGAGACTCTAATGCATTTCTCAGTTTGTCAGTTGAATTCTTTTGTGTATGTGTGTGTGTGTGTGTGTGTGTGTGTGTGTGTATCAATTGAATTCTTAGGCTCCAGAATTTCTCCTTAATTTTTTATTATTTCAATCTCTTTGTTAAATTTCTCTGATAGGCTTTTGAATTCCTTCTCCGTGTTGTCTTGCTTACGAATTTAGTTCAGGCTCCAGCAGCCAATGGTGAGGCTAGCCAGAACTCAGGTTTCAGGGCAGAGGATTTCCCTCTGGCCTGGCTGGTCTGAATGTTCCCTTGGTGGGCACTGGCAGAATTCCGCCCTGTGCTGTGTTCACCTGTGCCAGGGTGGCCCTGAGTTTCAATGCACAGTCCCACAATCACACACTCTCCCACCCCCAGGCACACAGAGTCTCTGCACTGGGCGTGCTAGCACAGCACTGCCAGCAGATGAGGGAGGGGTGGTGTAGGCAACGCAAGGTTGTCTTCTCTTCCCTCTTAAGTGCCTCTTTCCTTGACATAATGTTAAAACTAGGCAATATGATTGCTCACCTGATTTTTGGTTTTCTGAAGGTGCTTGCTAGCATGGATAGTTGTTAATTTGATGTTCATGTGGAGGGACGATGGCTGTAGGTTTCTGCTCAGCCACCTTGCTCCGCCCTTCTCTCCCTTCTTCTCTTGAGGAGTGGATGCCTCGTCCTTCCTAGTTTCCATCAC
>RJWJ010022160.1:0-27149 GCA_004363605.1 Indri indri | reverse complement strand
ACCTTTTCCCCTCTGGACAGAGAAAAATCCCACTTCTTAGTCTAAAGCTAACTCACTTGCAGTAAATACTGATTTTATCCGTCTCTCATTTCTTAGAAAACTTTTTTTTTCTCATCATTCCCTTCATTTTCATTAGCAAAGTTCCTTTCCCTTTAGAATGCAGAGATTTCCCCTAACTTAATAACAATGAAACCCCTCAGTTAACATGCCTGTCCCTTCTAGAGAACTATCTTATTTCATTATAAACTCTCTTACATGTCTAGACAGTAACACTTACTGGCCTGGGCCAAAGATCTGAAGTTTGACAGACCTAAGTTTAAGAACTTGTGACATCAATATTATTTTCTTTAAGCCTCAACTTTTTCGAATATAAAAAGAACCACCAAGCACCTTCATCTGCCTACCATTTTAAACAATCCTCTAGCTTGGCCTATGCTTGTTAATTTTATTTCAACCACTGAATTTTAAATTCCTTGAGAATATGTGCAAAAATTTTCTTCTTTCTCCTCTTTTTCTTAATCTTTGTTCTTTTTCCTAATTTCCCTTGTTCACAAGATATGATATATAAATGCTCACTAATCCATTAACTGGTATCCAAATGCTTTAAAACTTTTTCTTAACTGATTAGTGTGGCTGCTACTTAGGAGAAAATGACTCTTAAGGAAGCAAGCCCTGACTCCTAGCCTAGCTAAATTGTGTGGCTATTTGGTGATGAGTTCCTCTTCTCCTGGGTGGAAGAAAGGATTTCTGTTCCATGTGCGAATAAGATGCTAAGCAGATAATATAAGGATGACTGAAAGATGACCTTACAGTGAATCTATAAAGCCACATACACAGTTTGATTTCTCAATGGGTTTAAGTCTTTATTTATAAAATTTGAATCTAATAAATATCATAACATTGTTTTATTAGCCTTTTGCTTATCATTTGCTGATAGTATTTAGAACACAGAATTAGAAATGATTTATGAGCACTCAATGTTCATCTGACAAAGACAAAAATACATGAAAAAAATTAACTAATAATATTCGCATGGTGCCAGGGATAAGAGAGTTTATCATTAGAGTCAAAAATCTCTTTATCTTTAGGAACTGAACTAGTATAATATTCAGGTTCATAGATAGCTGCAATATATAATATATTACCCAAAGTGGAAAACTTTTGTGGGTGAAAGTGACAAAAGATGTAAACAGAACCTATCCTGTGAAAATTGCCATACAGATTAGAGCATTAGTCCTATAAAATGAAGTGAACTGGGCAGGCACTCCGAATGTAGGAGCCTGTTGATATTTTCATCACCTCTGATTAAAAATTTAAAAGTAAAATATTCAAATCTACAAATAATAACAGTAACTAAGTTCTAATACTTACTAGTCAGTTTCTAGCATGCAGTAAACCATACAGACCCTAGTGGCTGAAAAACTTGGAATGGACAACTTTCTTTCTCTGCCAACATGGGCCTTGTTAGTGCAGCTATTCGCGATTATGAGGAATATATTTTTCTGCTAACTGTATATTTTAAAATATTTGCTGTATGGCAGACACTGAGCTATACCCTAGAGATATAGCCAAATAAGATATTCAATGGAGCAGATTATGAGACAGGACATTCTTCAGTTTCAGATTTAAGCACTAATGTATAAATTTACATTTAGAAAACTATCTCCTGTTTCAGATTATTCATATCATCATTTCTCACCATTGGTGCAGAAAATTGAGCAAGGAGATTGAGGAAGAAAGAAACAGATGTAACGCCAAATTTTATTAGATACAACTTAAGATTATTAAAATGTTGATTCATTCAGCATTTAAAATATTCGTTTTTTCAGAAAATCCTGTCTTGTAACGTAAACAAAGGAATCGACTCACCTGTCAGTCGATTGCACTCAACTCAATGAGAACATATGCCAAATGCATCCCCACGCACATCAATCACTCAACCAACTGAAAAGTTTTTGTGGAGTATATATAATGTGGGAAAAATATTGACACTTTTTCCACTGGCATCACCGGAGGTATTTGAATTTTCGAAATGCAAAGTTATTAATATATAACTTTTTGTTGGAATGCCATCTGTCATGAAACAAAAATAGTGCAAGGGATAGGAAGACCATACCATTATTACCATAATTTTCATATCTTGAAAGTAAAACGATAGTTTCTTCAGCATTGAATTATTGCCTTACATGACTTACCTTGAGCAGATTCAAATCACCAATAACATATTTCTTATATCCCCAGACTTTTGCTGAAAGCCTATGACCACTGATGCCCAGCCCATCTTACCTTGAAAACATTAATCATGAAATTAAGAGTTTAAGCAGTTATGTCTGCCAGCATCGGCATGGGATATCATGATGTCACATGCCTGTAACTGAGCTTTGTTACTTATGACTCATACTAGTAATTCATAATGAATCAGGCAGGCAGGGCTACTTGCGTGTCATTTAGTCAAAAGAGTTCTTTCTTCCTTGCTGAATGTTCCTGAAGAATATGCATCTCATATGTATTGTACATAGTTTGCATTAACAAGTTCACTGTTTTAAAATCTGTGCTGTTAAGAGGAATCTTATATTAACCAATGGTTGATTGGACTTGAGGTACTGTTTTTTTTCCTTTTAAATATATATAATAAATGAAAGCAATAATATTAGTCCCAAAAAACTGGTACCCGTCCCTTAAAATTGTGGATAACAATAGAAGTAAACTTGGATTATAAGATGTAAAGGTAACTCTAAATTAGAATGTGTCAATTATATTCTGGAAATATATTATTCTGGAAGATAAGGCCAATGAATCATTACAGAAACCTATAATAGCCAGCTTAATACTTGGCAATACTACTTCATTCAAGCACTTCTTTGACCTCAGATGCATGATGTAAATTCTCTTTTAAGTATAACTGTGTCACCCTGGTTTACTGATAGATTTAGATCTATTATTTATTCAAAGAAAACATCATGACCATAATGATTACATCTAATTAATCTAATTCTAATGTTCTCTATGGTCTTTCTGTAGGACTAAATGATAAATCAACAAAGTCTGTCTTTGGTAAAATGAGGTTAATAATATGGCACTGCCTAATAGAAATGCTTGAGGATTAGCTAATTACTTGCCTTAAAATACATATAATATTTTAAATGACGAAGGGCTATGACCTTAGTATAATTTAGAAACTATAGGAAAAGTACCAGGCACATATATATATATATATATATATATATATATTATTTATATATAATTATTAATATCACTATCTTTTACCCTGTCTTACTTGACAAGGAATTGGAGGAGAAAAATTTGATCCCAATATACAATTAGCATGGTATTAGATTGAAAAAATTCTAACACTTGAGCCAACTCTATCTTTGGTGCTATTTGACTGCTTTCTTCACATCTTAGAGTACCGCTGAGATATGCTCTTTTCTTTCTCTGTTTACTGTCAAAAGCCATGAGTCTGAGTCATTGCAGTAGGACCCTTGGTAGCGGCTGAATATGTTGTTTGAAAAGTCCTGCTGTCAGAAATACCTTTACACTGCCAGAAATGCCAGCATCGAGGTCACCCCTTTGAATTAAGCACTCTCTCCAACTGGCTTCTAGTAAATGCATGCAAGTTGCCATGGTGAAAATGAGGGGCCTGGGGGAAAAAAGCACTCGTTAGCACATACTTTAACCACATCTTTGAAAAAAAGAGCAGAGCCCTTGCTGCACATAACATGGAAGAACTACAGTGAAATGGCCTGTACTTAGAGCACTACTTGGGGAAGGCAGGACAGATGGAGGCACAATGGAGGTTCGCCGTAGGCAAGCATGAGGGTAGCTTGGAGACCACAGTGACGAGTAGGCGCCAAGCCGTTCAGGAGGCCCTGGGGAGAGAACTCCTTAGGAAGTAGCCTGGATGACTGTGGCCACACATACCACACATCTATGCCAAGTTTTCACCTTCTAAAGGGTGTAGAGCTCACCTGGTGCAATCCCTTAATTAGAATGTATGTAATTAAATGCCAACAAAGGGAGACACCAGTTGAATAGGAATAGGTGTAAATTGACTTTAGGTAGCAAATGTCACAGCATCCTTAGGATTCTTTCAGGCTTTAAAAAATAGTATTGAGCTTTATATAGTTAAATTTAATATATAAATATTAAGATAAAGCAAATTTGCTGTAAATTAAAAGTAAACTATATCCAACATAGAAAAATTAAATAATGATAGAAGTGGATGAATTCAGGACCAAGCGGGTCATAGAGATAAGGTAGAGATAAGATGACCTGGTACTGCAGAGTCAGGCAGAGCAGAAATCGAATCCTAGTTTTATTCCTTACTAGCTTTGGCATACTGGGCAAGTAGCTTAGCCTATTCGAATCTTACTTTCCTCATCTGTAACACAGGTAAAATAAGATCTACCCCAGAGTTAAAGATGTATGTGAATTGACAAGCAGAGAGCTCATTAAAATAGTAACCATTATTGGACAATTATTATCATTGTTGTTGCTATTACTGCTACCACTATAGACAATGAAGGCAACAGGTCTACAAAGAAAGTGTAAGATTCAGTGAACTTTAGCACTCTGGGGCGGTTCACGGAAGAGGCAGGACTTGTGCTGGTGTTTGAATTGAATGTTGGGTAGATTAGATAGGCAAAGAGAATTCTAGGAGTGAGAGGAGACTTCATTCTGCAACAGAGGAAAGGGTATAGGAAGTGTGCAGGCAGAAATATCCCTGACATGATTTAAAGAGATGGTGAATACACTGATCTAATAAGAAGTCAATTTTAGGGAGACACAGGGAATAAAGGAGAAAAGGTAGATGAACATGAATATCTTCCAGCCCTTAGGCTTTTCTCTGTGGATAATTGATAATGGGATGGACTATGATTAATAGACCAGTGTTAACCAGAAGGGAGATGTATGGTCATAGTTTACTGGGCTGTTCTCAACACTGACATTTTAAATATATTATCAAAGACCAGGCCTACATAAATAGTCAGAGACTCCCTCCTGAGCCAGAGAATTGAGAGGCAGTCCCATTCTATTCTTCACTGAGCAGACCACACTTTAAGTAAGAAACATGTCCACAAAAAACTGAACATGATAATTAGGAAACCAGAAACCTTGTCATCAAAAGGTCCGTGGAAAAGGCTGGATGTTGTCAAAGAAAGCTCATAGACATTTTTTGATAGCTGACTGAAGGGTTTTTTCCTCTTATGATCATGTAGAAAATTTCAAGAGAATTCAGCTTTCAGAATAACCAGAGTCCCGACATAGAGGAGTATTTGCAGTCTTTATACTATAAAATATAGCATACGTCTTATATTTTATATGTGCTATAGCTTATAGTGTAGTATATCATAGTACTTCTACTCTGTATTTATACTTAATTATTTAAAGTAAAAAATTCCTATTGGATAACATTTCAGTCATTTTGATGTAGGCCAGACATTTCTGTGTTTGATAAGAAGAAAAAGGAATTTTCTGGTTTGTAGCATGCTCCAGAGCTTTCTGAGTTTGTTTGTAAACGTTGTCGTTCAGGAATGCAAGGCATTTAGCCATGTAAGTCCTTCCAAGCTATGGAATGTGACGGGCTCAGTGTCCAACCCGGGATTGGCTAAGATAATAGCAAAACATCCTTTCTTTTCTTTTCTTTTCTTTTCTTTTCTTTTCTTTTCTTTTCTTTTCTTTTCTTTTCTTTTCTTTTCTTCTTTCTTTCTTTCTTTCTTTCTTTCTTTCTTTCTTTCTTTCTTTCCTTCTTTCTTTTCTTTCTTTCTTTCTTTCTTTCTTTCTTTCTTTCTTTCTTTCTTTCTTTCTTTCTTTCTTTCATTCCATGTGTTTTCCTTGCAGAGTGAATACTCAGGAAGGCCATGTTAGCAAATGTTCAAGTAATCAACAGGCTTTCATGTGGAAAGGGATAGACATATTCTTTGTAGTGTCACAGGATAGAACTAATTCTGTGGGTAAAAGATACAGAGAGGCCAATTTTAGTTTTGCATGAGAACATATGTTATACACTTGGCTGAAAACAGTTCACCCTGCTTCATGAAGATAGAAATATTAAAGCTGAATGTGCATGATCAATTGTTTGTGAGGCAAGAAGGAGGTATCATTTAACTCATCCAGTAATTTTCATGCTGTTTGCATAGTAGCATCACCCGAGAGCTTTTTAAAGCTACACTGTCACCAGGGTCCTACCTCAGATCAGTTCGGCAGAACCTCTGGTGGTAAAGTCAATAGGCATTGAAGTTTTTATTAAGCAGCAGAGCTGTGAATCAAGACGTTAGCTACGGCCCTACAGCATCTATCCTATCTATAACATTAAGCAGGAGAATACCGCAAAGAATCGCTGATACAGCTCAGTCATAAAATGTTATGCAGAATGGATTAGGGGTAATTGTGTTTAAAGGCAACTGAGACCAGGCAGGTGGCTGCTGTGAGTCCAGCTTCCAGATAATGGAGACTTCTATTATGAATATTAATTGTTTTTAGAACCCAAAAGAGAAGTTATTTTAAATTAGCAGTAAATATTAGGAAAAATAAATAAACATTTGAGAGTATTCTAGCTTCATCTTCAGTACCACCTTTGCCCCAACCCTCACTCCTGTTCTCACCACACGCACTTATGTTCTGGTTACTATCGCTTGCTCAAGATTCCGGGAACATTTAAAAATGTGTCACACCTCTATGATTTCAGCCATTAAAATCAATCTCGAAGGGTAATTTTCCTGCCTTCTCTGCCAGCTGAAATCATACTTATCTCCAAGATTTTGTTCAATCATCACCTACTCTGAAGTTTTCTCTTATTTCTTCAGGAAAAAAAAATAATCGTTTACTTTATTTTCATAATGCTCCAAACATACTCCAAGACTGTATTTATCACATGATATTTTAGTCACTTTTATTCATGGTTGTCTCCCTAGATTTTCTGTTAGGACCTCTGAGCAGCAAGGAAAAGGGAGAAATCAAAGAAAATACAGGTTTTCTTTGAGGACTATAAAATCATTGATGGAATCACAGAAGTTATTAATAATAATTAATAATTTAAGTTTGAGGTGATGATTGGACACTCATTTGAATATGTCCTACAAATGTTTGGAAACCCATTTCTGAATCTTTTGAGAGAGACCAAGGCCAGAGACCTAGTTTCAAGATTTATGCACACAGATAAAACAAAGTTCATTCGTTTATTCATTCAACAGTTTTATTTAATGCTTACTATATGTAAAGGCACAGTGCTAGGTGACTTTGGACAAATATGACTAGATATTTCTCTCCTATCGGAGCTTACATTCTAGTGGGACTGCGTAAAAGGGTGGGAATGAATTCTCTGAGGCAGAGTGTGTAGAGAAAATAGCAGATGGCAAACATATGAGCACTAGGAAAAGCTCAATTTAAGAAGTAGAAGGAGGAAAAATAATTTGTTAACAGGGTAGAGGGAGAGTCAAAGATGTTAAAAAGTAATAACGAAAACTATTAGAAAAATTTAAAAATACCATAGTTTGAAAATAATTCTTTTAGACTAGGGATTGATAGAAATACTGAGCAGATTTTTCAAAGTAGGAATACTTCCATGCAATTTAGTTGTAATTACCATTTCTCTCTCAACCTCTTCCTCCAAATTTCTTCATTTCTCAACAATCAAATTTTCTTTGTTCTATTTTTGGCTGTGTAGTAATTCCCTGAACCCACTTCCACATGTGTTTGTAAAGGCCCTCAATTCAGATATTTAAGCTCGCAATTTTTCCATGAACATGGAAATTCTTCCAAAAGATTCATTAGCTATTAATGTATTTGGTACTTTACTTAACCAGTAACTTAAAAGAGCTGCAATCCAAGATCCCTACACTGAATTCACTGATACTAGATAGAAGTCTGGCTATATAATTTGTGGGTCCCAAAATGAAAATGCCGATCCTCTTGTTCAAAACTGATTAAGAATCTCAAGATGGTGATAGCAAGACATTTAACAAGTTTGGGCCCTTGCATGACTGCACAGATCACATATCATGATTAAACGTTCACCAAAAACTCAGTCTAAAGCAATAATTTTTATAAAGGATGATTTGCAAGGCATTTAGTCCATAACTCACTCCTTCAACACTATTTTCTCTGGATTAAACCTGGCCAGTTGAGAACTTTATGCCAAGTGCAGTTGCTAGATAAAATTCTGCAAGCCCAGTTAATTCAAAGTTCAGATAAACAATGATTAATTCTTTTAGTATAATTATATCCCTTGTAATATTTGGAACATAGTTATATTAAAAATCATTTATTGTTTATCTGAAATTCAAATTTAACTAGAAATCTTATATTTTTATTTGCTACATTTGCCAACTATCATTCCAATACCACATCATTTGGCTCTTTGTAAAGTATGGGTGATACATTTTTCTTTATAATATCCCCCTATATTGAGGTAGTGTACAAGAAAAAGTCCTAGTAAATTTGATGGATGCAGTAATGTTTATAAGGTTGTTGCTAAACAAATTGCTCCCTCTACTAAAATATGTTATCTTAAAAAGAATCCATACAAGAAAATTTTCTCCAGTCTCATTTCTACATATACTTATATCTTACCAGTACATTTGAATCTTTTAGGCATCATCATATATCTGATACTGTCTTTCTCTTTGCATTGGCATCTTAGAAACTTAGATAAAATTGTGCAATCCACTGCCTGCCAGATTATATATAAAACCATTTGGGTAATTTTATTCCTGGTTTTATGTTATCTCTCCTAGGTTCATTTTATCTGCTTCCTAATATTTTCATATATTTTTAATCTTTTTTTTTTACTTTATCCCATCATTTTAACTTTTGTGAGCAAACTTTTTTGCGGGGGGGAGGAAGCAGGTAGTAATTGAAAAATTAAATACCGAATAAATAATTGAAGAAATTTCCTGGAAGATTTACATATTATTGGTAATATTAACTTTCTTACTAGCTCTAATGTTACATGAATATTTAATAACCTAAATGTATGCCTGTAAGAAGTAAACTTACAAAAACTGTTGTTGACTCATCAAATTGCAATTTAAGAAAAATACTTAGAACAAGACATTAGGTGAACTTTATAAAAGCATTCACCACAAACAGTTTCAATGAATGGGAAAATCAAGTTCAGCAACATTGTTTAAAAAAGGATGTTAATTTGAAGCCTAGATATCAGAATGGCATTTTAAACTCATAAAAAATTACACCTTTATATGTTTACTATTCAACAAATATTTATTATTGATTTTATTTAAAAAGGTTGAAGTTGATACAGATATCATATATATTGTGTAATTAAGAGAAAGGCATTCTCTATTATAACTTTAGTTTTGATCATATAGAACTGTCAAAACCCAAAAGCATTGGCTCATTTGCTTTTTTAAAAGTAAAAATGGCTGTTTAGGCCCATTGATTTATTCCCTTGCCCCAATAAGATTGGTACAAATTATTAACTTTCTAATGGAGCCTTTCTTTTATTTGACTCTTTATCCAAAGAGTCAAATATTGGTAAGTCACATATATTGGCCCATTTACAACAGAAGTTCACTGCATAATATTTAGTGAATTTTTATTCATCAGGCAGATTTCTGCCACAGTTTTCAACACATAATTTTTGTTAATTTTATTACTAAAGAATCATCTGATAGGAAAATGGTTGTAATCCTTCAACGTAAGAATAAATCTCCTACTTGAATTTATTAAGATGGGAAGATAGATGAATTTCTGTAAACTTGTAGTATAGTGAAAGAATCTCGATATAATATCATTAATTATATGAGTAAACACAATCTTTACCTATTAATATTTATTACATTCACATGTGCTAGAGGCACCCTTTTCTTAGGAGAGATTCTCTAATAGCGGTACACACAAGTGAGACTTTGTTAAAATGCAGATGTTTTTGTACGTTCTCATTCATTTGACCTGGTGCCAGTATTTCAATAAGCCAAAATCATTTGGCTTGTAGTCATTCTCCATGTGACTTTCAGATTACCTTTGAGAAACGTAGCTTTATAATATGAACTATGTCTGTAAAACATCTTCTATACAGAAGTCAGTATGCTTCCCTCTGAAAGCAATTTAATTAGGAAATGTTGATAATCCTTTTTAAATAAGATTTTTTTTTTACCAACTACAGTATATTTATAATATTCTTAAAGATAATTTTAATAAAGGTAAAATATATTTACAATTTTTTGTAATGTCCAATTTCTTACATTATCCTTCAGCAATATTCTTTTTGTTTATTTTTGTTCCTCCCCACCCCAATTAGAGTAAGGGTCATACTTATAATTTATGGTAACTAATAAACTTTTATAACTCAAATAAAATCCAGAAAGATAGAAAAGCTACTTTATGATAAAGTAATTGGGTGAGAGGCTTCACTCTCACTGAGATAAAAGGTCTGATTATCTTCATGCTTCACCCTATGGGCTACTTTAAATTGTACTGACATTGACGTGATACATCACAACTCCTACCTCCAGAGGGTAAAATTTGAAAAAAATGAGTGGTTGACAATCCAAGTAATAGGTCTGAACTGAAGCCAGAAAATAGCATGTGTGCGGAAGCAAACAGAGTCATTTATGTGAAAAGAGAAAAGGTGACATTACAGAATGGTTTCTGCCAAGATCTGGAGAGGGACAGGCAAAGGAACAACAAAGGCTATTGATGGGCTGAGCTGAATGGTGCATAACAGTCACTTCTGATTTCCATTCAAGATGGACGCTTCATAGACCACAGTGATGGTTTTAAACTTGAGATAAAGGATGATTTGGCCCAGCTGGACTTCATCTTGGTTCTTGATCACCTAAGGGATTTTTTTTTTCACCGATGGAAAAAAATATATAATTTGGGTACATATGTCTCAGAACTAGCAAAGGGATAATACTTCTTCTCAGGAGATACTGATTACCTAGCTTTTTAATTTAAGATCATATAACAAAGATAGTAATAGTAAACTGAGTAGTATTAATACCACTAAAATATTAATACTCTTGTGGGTAATAATTTTAAGTTGTTAATTTCTAATTAAGGATCTGTTATTTATTTGTCATTAAATGCATCATATTAAATCCAATTACATTCAAATTAAGCATTTACACTTCCTAGATGGAAGAGCATTATAACATTATGCAATATAAATCAGAAGTCGTACATTCTAAACTAGATCCCAAGCCTTTACCCTAATTAGCTGTGTGATTTTTGGAAGACAGTTAACGTATCTTGCTGTTTTGTTTCCCCATCTATAAAAAATAATATCTCTTTATTCACTATGCTTATATCACTAAGATATAAGATCATTTATGTGGAAATGTTTTGTGAACTAAAGAGTTCTGCAAATGTAACTTATTTCTATGATCATAGTGAGTAATATAAACTCTGTATAAAAATACAGAATGTTTCTCTTACTTATTTTAAAATAATCAGTTATTCTAAGAAAGTTTTTATCTTTTAATATGAAAAAGACAAAAGTTTACATTCTGATAAAAGCCTAGGGGGAGTTGAACTTTCAGGGATAGCTTTATTTGTTGGGTCAACCAGTTCGTCTAGTAATCATAAATGCTTCCTATGCTGATTAGGTAACAATCTGAAAATGAGTATCTAGCATCACTGATCTTGTAACTCGGGATTTGCTCTCTTTCTGAGCATACAAGATTAAATATACTTCTAGAAAAACAAGCTTTATATACTCCTACACAACTTTTACACTATTACATTATTTTATTTGTTATTCTTAAACAGGTCCCTAAGTTTTCCCACATACACTCCATTCTCTATCAAATATCCTCTCCATTCCTGCTTGTTGAAAGTTGTAAGTTTAATCACAGCGTTATTTATTGTATTAATACACTTAAAACAACATAGGAATCCATCACAGAGACTATCAATAATAGTCCACTACTTGTTTTCCATATTTTGCTTGAAAATAGAAACTGTTATTTTTAGCTGTGTCTTAGTTACCTGAAATAAAGGCCACTTTTCTCAGATTCTCTTGCAGCTATTTGTCACCTTGTCACTGAGTTTTACCCTTTGGATGTAAACAAAAATATTTTGTGCAACTTGGGGAAAATGTCCATCCTCCTGAAGCTTGAGGAAAAGATAGTCAGGGATTCTACATCCTGTGGCATCATACCAGCCCAGAACTTATATTATGCATGTAAGAAAGAAACTGTGTCTCATTTTATTCATTCTTGGTTTTCTCCCACTTTTGGCCCAACCTAAAACTAAAAAATACAGCTTCCCACCTGAGAAAACAAGTTAAAAAAATAGTTCATAAAGTTATGTTTTAAAACATGACACCCATGCTTCAAGGCTCATTTCACTGAGACATTAAAATGATGTAACCAAATGGAAAGATAATCACAATCTATTGAGTGCAAAAATCAGATTACGAAATATAATAGCATATACAGTGTGATCTCATTTTTATAAAAAACATTATCTGAAAGTATAGAAAACACAGTACTAGCTATTGACAAAATTACCCTGTGTAATAAACCACGCCAAAACTCAGTGGATTCAAACAATAATGATTTATTCTCAGTCACATGTTTGATATCTGGGGATTGACTAATCTAGTTAGACTCTCCTGGACTTGGCTCCACACTGCTGATTGGGTACAAGTCTTCTTGCAAGTTCTTATCTGTTTTGGACTAGCAGCCTAGCTTATTTTTTCACGGCAATGAGAGAAGTGGAAGATGACAGTCACATTTCAAGCCACTGCTTGTGTCACATCTGCTAATATCTCATTGGCCAAAGTAAGTCACATGGATAATTTGGAAATCAAGACACAGGGGTATACACAGCCTTTGGCAGGAGGAAATGCGTGTCACATGGCAAACACTATAAATATGCAGAAGGGACCAGTAAGTCAATCCTCCACAATCATAAAATTAATATTGACTGGCAGGCTTATAGATTATTTCCTTCAATTTGAAGCTTATTATTTTTAATTTGTAGGAAATAAACAGGTTTATTTTTAGCATTGGTTCATAAAATTGTATTTTAAAATGTGACACCAAATGCTTCAAGCCTTATTTCAATGAGACTTTAAAGACTTCTTGGAGACCCTGGCAAGTGACAATATTTTCCTCTTCTGAATTATGAAGTATTTATTTATATCTATATCTCTTATGTGGAATTTCTCATATATTGTTTTTCTTTTAATTATCATTATCAGTATTTATTTTCCATTAGACTACAGAGCAGAGATTATGCCTTGTTCCAAAATGAATGTAGGCCAGGCGTGATGGCTCACGCCTGTAATCCTAGCACTCTGGGAGGCTGAGATGGGAGGATCACTTGAGCTCAGGAGTTTGAGACCAGTCCGAGCAAGAGAAGTAGCTGGGTGTGGTGGCACTCGCCTGTAGTCTTAGCTACTTAGCAGGCTGAGGCAGGAGCCCAGGAGTTTGAGGTTACAATGAGCTAGGATGATGCCACTGCACTCTAGCCGGGGTGACAGAGTGAGACTCTGTCTCAACAAAAAGAAAAAAAAAAAAGAAAGAAAGAAAAAAAGAAAAGAAAAAAGCAAATCTACTTAACAGAAATTTTGCACGTAGAACTTACTGAAGAAATATTTATGAAAGTGAGTTGTTAAAGTGCAACGAAATTTTTAAAAGATAGGAAACTTCGCATATGAAAATATTTACAAAATAATCACAAAACAGACATTGACAGGTCATACACAAAAAAATATGAAACCCATGCAAAAATAGTATTCATTAGGACAGACTCCCATGAGAGATGCTGTTTACCTGGTTTGCCTACTATGATGACCTGAATCTTGCCTCTATAGACAAATGGGAGTACATCCATTTTTGACAGATAATTCTTTACCTTAGCATCTAATGAATACCACAAAACAGATTCAGTGAAAATGACTGAGCAGAATATTAGCACTCCTCTGGGAACTTGCATGAATTACTAATACTTGACGAGATGTAAATGGTAGGATTGAGACTGATTGCTCTCATGAAAATGAGGAAGACAATATTTTTAATGTAATATTAATATACCTTTATTTATTTCTGCTGGCTGGGAAGGAGAAGTTTACACATACGGTCAAGTCTACTAAATACGGAGTGGGCTATGTTATCATTCTCTGGTGCTTTCCTTGAGAAAAGCCTTATCTGAGGAAGTAATTGTATCTGGTCCAATTCCCTCTTTCAGATGTCTCATGTAATTCTTGCTTTCTGCCACTTGGTCTGATCAAAGTGTACCAGCTCTTTCTTTTCATACCCTTACATCTACATCTTTAATGGACTTTTTCGAAGTGCCAGTGTTCACCGACAGTTTTCTCCAGAAGTCTTTCCATCTCTCCTAAATGGTCTGCCTGGTGCTAAGCATGACCATGGGTGCTACAGCTCTCTGTCTCTCTGAGAGGAGGACTCTGAAGTTGTGTTCTGCGATGTAGGATGGGGAAGATGCATTGCAAAAGAAAGTTTTAACTCTGGCTGTCAATTCACTTCCTGGTAGAAATGCTACCTGAAAACAAATGTGTCATCATACAAGATCAGGAGGCCATAGACACCACATAAGACTATTAGAACACAGTGATTTATTGGGAATTTAACATAGTAAGTTCATCATTATCTTGATTTTACTTCTCATTGCTATGAGCCCTTGTAGAAGAAATGAGAGTTATTCTCCTTTACCTTCACAAAAAGGTAGCCAATTCTTATTTGTAAAGCATGAATTTTCCTTCCTAGGGTGAGGATATCAGGGGAAAAAGAAAATAGTCCTTTTGTGTTTTAGGTCTAGAAAGAAGTTGCAGGTGTGGATGAAAACCCTGATGGTACTCTTCATAACATTTCAGGCAAGTAGAGTATCCAGAAGGAAAAGAAATGGCAGCTTTGTATCTGGCATTGAGACGTGTAGGTGGGGAATGTCATAGAAAGAGAGGACTCCCAGGGCCAGGGAAGAATGCCAAAGAAGATTATTTTCGATATCTTTATCAGGAGTCAAGATCTCAAAAAAAAAAAAAAAGTACAACTTCCTAGATGCCTATGAGCACTGGGGGCCCTAAGTAAAGTGCATGACTTGAGAACCCAAGCAAGGGGCCCCTAAGATAGAACTTGGGCCTAAGGGACAGGAGTCACAAGTCGAATGGGTTCTACTGGTTTTGGTCAAAAGCTCAGAAAGACCCCCCGTTAGATGCAACTTCACCATTGAAGGGCCAACAGAGCCCATCAAGATATTCTGCATCTGCTAGGAACTGAGGTTGCTATGGAAACCAACCAAATAAACAAATGAGACTATATGATTTTACAAATTCAGCGATAGAGAAGAAGTTCCAAGAAAAATACTGATAGGGGTAGCTCCAGCTGCATTAAACTTAATTTGGGCGATCCCAAACCCATGACACCACTTTTTTCTTAATTGTGGTCAGAACACTTAATATGAGCTCTACCCTCTTAAACTTTTCAATTATACAATACAGTATTGTTAACTCTAGGCATAATATTGTAGAGCGGACATCTAGCACTTACTCATCTTGTACAACAAACTTTACGCTTGTTGACTAGCAACTCTCCATTTTCCCTCCCCCCCAACTCTTGGCAACCACCATTCTACTCTCTGTTTCCATAGGTTTGACCATTTTATGTGCCTCATATAAGTGTTATCACGCAGTACTTGTCCTTTCGTTATTGGCTTATCTCACTTAGCATAATGTTCTCCTGGACATCCATGTTGTCTCATATGGCAGGATTTCCTTTTTTAAGGCTGAATAATATTCCATTGTATGTCAATATCACATTTTCTTTATCTATTTATCCCTTGATGAACATTTAAATTGTTTCCACATTTTCACTGTTGCGAATAATGCTCCAATGAACATGGGAGTACAAATATCCCTTTGAGATCCTGATTTCAGTTCTTTTGGATAATAAGAAATGGTATTGCTGGATTACATGATATCTCTATGTTTTATTTCTACTTTTTTCTCTCTATGTCCTAATTTACTGTAACTGCATAGCCCATATTCCTCTTCCCACCCACCAACGGAGTCAGTGCCCAGAAAGCCTCTTGTTGCTCTGCCAGACCCCGGGGTTCCCCGTGAGTGAAGGTTGGCACAGGCTGACCGACTCACACAGAATGGCAGGTCTTTGGCTACCCAAGTTCATGCATCACCAGAGCACAGCATTCATGGAGTTTTCTGACTCCATCTCCACCTCTGATAGTGCCTCTGTGCTTCTGGGGTAGAGCAAGAGCCAAACAGGTACATTCCGGGCCTTAAGGGTCCAGTAATACTCATGCCCTGCTTGAAGGGCACGCGCCGGTGCTCCTGGCCCAGTATCAGTAACAACAGCATCTTTCATCTGAAGGATGTATTTGATGGGTGACTTATCCAGTAACTCAACCCACACACTGAGATCTTGCAGGCAGAGGGAAGACAGCCTCCACCATGCACCTGTCAGGGACGTCAGTGGAGCCCATCACGGATGAGATGTTGAACTCTGGTTCCGAGTCACACGGGTGCCATAGGTCATGGGTACTGGCCAGCCAGGTGGCAGAAGAGGTCGCCACCATGAGAACCACCAAGAAGAACCATGTGGCTTGTGTCAAAGTGCTCCTCCTGCAGCACCTGCTCCATGGCAATTTGGATGTCCTTCACATCTTGGTGGCCCACATTCTAGGGAAGGTAAGGATGCTGTCTTGGCTAAAGCCTGTGGAGCCATGATAGTTCACTAGTAGTACAATAGACCCATCTTGCAAGGCATGGCAGGGAACAGCATCCAGGCAGTAACAAGGGACAAATGGGACCCCTGTAGGGCATGATCACCATGGGCACCTGGGTCTTTTCTGGTGGGTGTCTGGGCTGCCGAAGTATTGCTTCAAAGTCAAGGCCAGCATACTGCACTTTCTATTGTTCTGGGGGTGGCTGAAGCACCCAGATGCCCCCATGGATGTCAGGAATGGACTTGGCTTCCTCCAGGGACACCTAGAACACTGACTGTTCCTTCCCTTCAGGAGGCAGGAACCCAACTTTCACGCTTGGGGGTAGGCTGGGTGTGGAACACTGTGCCACCATGAGGTCTCGATCAATTGTGAACAGCTACCAGCTGGGTATCCACAACAAACAGGTCCTCCTGGCTGTGCTGAGCAGAGCAGCAGATCACTCTCTGGCTGCCAGCTGACCAGCATCCCAGAGGCAGAAGTCTACTGTAGATCCCAGAGAAGTTCTCTCCCAGCTGCCGAGGCACAACATCCACCACCACCAAGGTGACCCTGGTATACCAGTCATACAGGCACACTGATCATGCGGACAATGCTACACTGGTCTGGGCTCATCCAGGGAGAAGGGAAAGCAGGGGAGTCATCAGAGAGGAGTCATCTGAGAGGAGGTCACACTTCCCCTGAATGAGGTCCACATAGTATAGGGCTGACCTGTAATTGGTGCAAAAGCAGATGCTGAGCCAGAAAGTCTCATGCCGCCAACCCATGAGCACCACACTTGTGTCTCCAACAGCCCAGAATGCCTGCCCAGGAGGAACATTCTCAGGGATCCCCTCAAGCGCAGAGATGTTGCCACTCTCGACATCTGACACACAGAACACAGAGGTGCTTTTGGAAACTATGTTTTCTCCCCAGTCTTTGTAAAACACAAAATGATCCCCCTTGATGGCCTGGTATGATGTCTTTGGCCTGATTAACTTATCATTGCTGGCACTGATGTCCACGGCTTTGGTCTGCAAGAAGGACTCATCGTTGGGACGCTTCTTCTCTGCCACACACAACAAGTGTGTCTCCAAGTACAACCAGGACAGGCAGCCAAAGCAGTCGCTCTCACAAACAAGCCCATGTTTCTCCAGCACTAACAGGTGGAAACTCTTGAGCTTCCAGTTCTTCTTCCATACCCCCAGGAACTGCTTCTCCTCACCAGGCCCTGTGCCTCCAGCCTTGCACAGCTTGTGTCTCCAGCTTTCATGGTGGCTAAAGGAGACTCTGCTCAGCAGTTCTCCCCATGTCTCCACACAGTTGCCTGCAGGCCCTGAAAACACCACTGCATCTCCATCATGGAACACCAGGTTCTGGTCAGAGAATCGGATGGTTCCAGGTCCCTCTTGTTCCTCTCAGTGGGCACTCTCTGGCAGTGCCCCATACTGCATTAGTAATTGAGAAACATCCATACTGGTTTTCATAGCAGCTGCACAAGTTTACATTCCCACCAACAGTGTACACAGGTTCCAATTTCTGCACAGTCTCACCAACAGTCATTATCTTTTCTTTGTTTTTTTTGATAATTGTCATTTTACAGGTATGAGGTGATATCTCATTGTGGCTAAGATTTTCATTTCACCATAATTAGTGATGTTGATCAGCTTTTCCTGTACCTATTGGTCATTTGTATGCCTTTGGAGAAATGTCTATTCAAGTCCTTTGACCATTTTTAAAATCAGGTTATGTGATTTTGTGTGTGTGTGTTTTGTTTTCTTATTTTGTTTTTGTTTGCTGTTAAGTTGAAGGAGTTTCTTATGTATTTTGAATATTGACCCCTTATCAAACACGTAGTTTGCAAATATTTTGTCTCATTCCAATATTTGCAAATATTTTGTCTCATTTCATTTGGTTGATTGCTTCCATTGCTGTGCAGTAACTTTTTAGTTTGATGTAGTCCCACTTGTCTATTTTTGCTTTTTGTTGTCTGTGATTTTGGCGTCATTTCCAAGATCAATCTCATGAAGTGTTTCTTCTATGTTTTCTTCTAGAAGTTTTACAGTTTCGGCTCATATGTGTAAGTCGTGAATCCATATTTAGTTGGTCTTTTAAAGACAAGGGTCCAATTTCACTATTTTGCAATTGGATAGCCAGTGTTCCTGATATCATTTGTTGAAGAGACTGTCCTTTCCCCATTTGTATTCTTGGCACCTTTGTTGAAGATCAATTGACCATATATGAATGAGTTTATTTCTGGGCTGTCTATTCTGTTCAATTGGTCTATGTTTGTCTTTATGCCAGTACAACAGTTTTAATTACTGTAGTTTTGTAAAACATTTTGAAATCAGAAAGTATGATGCTTCCAACTTTGTTCTTCTTTCTCAAAATTGATTTGGCTATTTCCAGTCTTCATGGTTCCATATGAATTTTAGAATTGTTTCTTTCTATTTCTGTAAAAAATGCCATTGGAATTTTGATAGGGGTTGCACTGAATCCGTAAACTACTTTGGGTAGTATGGCCATTTTAACAATGAAGGCTTCCAATAAGACTTTTCATTTATTTGTGTCTTCTTTAATTGTATCTGTCAATGTTTTGGAATTTTCAATGTAGAAGTCTTTCACCTTCTTAGTTAAGTTTATTCCTAAGTATTGTATTCTTTTCGATGCTATTGTAAATAAAATTGTTTTCTTAATTTACTTTTCAGGTAGTTTGTTGTTAGTGTATAAAATTGCAACTGATTTTTGTATGTTGATTTGTATCCTGCAATTTTACTGAATTTGTTTATTAGTTCTAATATTCTAATAGTTTTGAGGTCTTCTTGGTGGAGTGTTTGGGGTTTTCTATGTATAAGATCATGTCATCTGCAGAGATAATTTTACTTCTGGCTTTATGATTTGGACGCCTTTTATTTCTTTTTTTTTTTTTAACTGATTTAGCAAACTGAATTCAATAACATATCAAAATGATCATACTCCATGTTCTAGTGAAATTTACTCCTGGGCCACAAGATAGTTCAATATATGAAAATCAATAATTGTGATATGCCACATTAACAGAATGAAGGATTAAAACCATATGATCATCTCAACAGATGCAGAAAAGTATTGACAAAATTCAGCACCATTCATGATAAAACTCTCAACAAACTAGAAATAGAAGGAAATTAGCTTAACATCATAAAGATCATATATGAAAAGCCCACAGCTAACATACCCAATGGTGAAAAAATGAAAGTTTTTGTTCTATGATCAAGAATAAGGCAAGGGCACCCACTTTTGCTACCTCTATTCAACTTTGTACTGGAAGAGCAATTTGGCAAGAAAAAGAAATAAAATTTAAACCACTTTTGTATCCTCAGCATGCTATGGTGGAGCAAATGAAACTTATTATACTAAAAATATTGCTGTATCAACAATTCAGGATATTTCTATTTAATTATTTTGTCCAAAAATGGATGGACAAACTTTTATTTTAAAAAGAATTCCTAGTGAGTTTGATGTATATGAAAATAACATAACAAATAATTAAATTATGGTTTAAAAATTTTAGCAATTCAGTTTGGAAATGGATATTACCCCATTAGTTTTCTGAAGTCCATTGGAATAGGGTCCCTGAGGCTTTTGTTTTACATGTTAGAAATATATTATTTAAGGTCAGGTTGTATCAGAAACATTCTTATCACAATGAATAACTTCTAATTTGCCTTGTATGGACATACTATGAAGTGATTGGCAATAGGATAGAGGTATAAATGTATGTGCCTCACTGCATAAATTTTTTAATTTTTTTTTTCAAGTTTTATTAGTCTGGAAAATTTTGTTAGGTTCTCCCATTTATCAGTCCTGATGTTATAATATAGTTATATTTATAATATTATATTGCCCCCTTGACTCACACCAAAGATACTAAGACAGATTCTACTTAATTAAAAAAAATATATACACATACATATATATAAACACACATATATATATAAAAATCAAAACTTGGTCCCTCCTTGCAGTTAAGTAGTTGTACCACATATCCGTCTGAGACTCTACTGATTTAATTGACAATTGGACCTAGGAGCAGCTTTATACAATAGGTAAAAGTCTCCTAAATTAATTATTAGAAGTATTTAGATAGAGGTTTAATTACTATACATAATCTATGCATCATCTACTGAGAGCTTTCCAGGATTTCAGTGAAGCTGATGTGACTAATGACACAAATATTTAAAGCTCTTTTCTCCTTATAATATGCTTTGATCAGAGAACAATAAACCTGGAAATGACCAGAGATAAGTAAGTCTCTCTCCATCATGGTGAACATAGGCTAGGCTCTCTTCAGCATTTTCTATAAGTTTTAGGGCTTGGGATACTATTGATTCTGTTGGTAATGCCTAGGCATAAAATAGCAGATAGACAAAAGTACAGCAAAAACAGCCCTGAGAGTCTGCTACCACCAGTGGGTAATTTATGGCTTTTTCTAACCTAGTAAATTCTTTCTGCCTTTTTTTCCCTTGTAAAATTGAGATAATTATGCTTACCAATGTTTATAGACTGTGGTTTGGGATACTCATTTGAAATATGTTATTAGATGCATAGAATATTTTAGACATAATCTAATTAACCAGACATAATCTGGTTTGTGGGCATAATCTAATTAACTTCACTTCTTGGGTTAAGTGCCTCTAATTATTTTTATGTGAACATGGAATCTAAAATGATGGGGTTAAGTGATACACTAAGAGTAATTTTGTAAATTAGGGACAGTGCTAGAAACATAGTCTGATGATGATAAAACTTACTGCTATGGATCCAAATAGAACCAAAGAAATTCACTGGCTATTTGTTTCAGGTAGTTTTTTGACTGGTTTGGTAAGTTTTAATAAGAAAGCCACTATAATGTAAAAAAAATAGTATTGTAAAACACTTTCTTCTGAAGTTCTTATATTTTATATTCATTGACATTATAGTTGTGCCAATCTGTGAAAATTCTAGAGATAGCATGAACTACTGGCCTAAGGATGAAGTTAAAATGAAAATGCTATAGGAGCTAATCTGAGCAGTGAGATCTTTTGGTGGGAGATATTATGAATTCTATAAATCCTGAATCAAAGCCATTAGTTCTTCATCCGTTTCATCTCCTGAACTTTCCAAGGGTCCAAAACTACTTCTCAAACTTTACCGTGTACCTGTTTTGCAATATATCTTTTACATATTATCATAGTTTTCTACTGCTGCTGTGACAAATTACCACAAACTTCGTGACTTAAAACAACAGAAATCTATTAGCTTATAGTTCTGGAGCTTAGGAGTCCAAAACAGGTCTCATAGGCTAAAATCAAAGTGTCAACAGAACTGTGCTCCTTCTGGAGGATGTAAGGGAGAATTTGTTTTCTTGCTTTTCCAGCTTCTAGAAGCTGCCCATATTCTTTGGTTCCTCTTTCTCTTCTGTCTTCAAATCCAGCAATGGCCTGTCTAGTGTTTTTCATGTTGTCATGGCTCTGGTTCTCCCTCTTTGGCCTTCCTCTTATATTTATATAAACCCTTGTGATTACATCTTCCCCCCACTAATAATCCAGGATAAACTCCCCATCTCCAGGTCAGATTATTGACAACCTTAATTCCGCTGCTACCTTATTACTTCCTTTGCCATGTAAGGTAACATATTCCCAGGTTTTGGGAATTATTAATAGGATGGGGACACCCTAGGATGGCCATTATTCTGCCAACTGCATATGTCAAGAAATAAGGGCCTTCATATGAATAGTAGACACAAGGAAATATGTTGCCAGCATAACCTTGTTAATTTCAAAAGTCCTAACCTTCTTTAGTATGTTAAATACCATTTTAATTGGACAATATTTTTTAAAAATCAAAGCTTTCATATCTTAAAATTTTTTTCTTATCATTAATAAAGAAAATATTCTCGGCTGATAATTATTTGAAAGCATACACTAAATTAAATTATACAATTATATGTGACCAGTAACAATATCATTCAGGTAGCACAAATACACAGAATTTATAAATCTGCATGATTATAGAAATAGAAACTGAAGCTAGGAGAACTTATTTGGGGCACTTTGAACAGAAAACATGACCTTATTATATTTGAAAGTGATCACATACAGTTTCTGCTCCTTGAGAGTTTTCTTTTTAACAATAATCTGCATTAAAGTCAGAGAGAAATTTTGTTACAGGTAGAATAATTTTAAATTATAAATATAATTTGTATCATATGGTTCTCTAAAAAGGTTGATTGAAGTAAATACATTTTCAAAGGAATTGGCCAAATTCAACTTTTAAATATAAGGATTCTTTTCAACTTCCTCAATATTAAGAATACCACTACTCTCCTAGTTACCCAGCATTATAATTTATGCTATTATTTCCTTCATACAGATATCAAATTTCATTATTTTTTTGAAATGATATTCTCACTGTTGCCTACTATAAACCCTAAGCAATTAATACCAAAATTAGTATAAGAACATACTTTAAGGATTAGTCTGCATTGATTTGTTTATTTGAAAGTTAATGGAAAAAAAAAATCAACTCACATGTATTGAATAACTTACCATGTCCTAAGCAGCATTGCAAATACTTTAAAATTTTAATCTTCACTTTAATCCTATGAGTTAAATACTGTTATTAACCTAGCTTCACAGATGAAAAAACTGAGACATGGAGAAGTTAAATAATTTGCCCTAGGTTGAAGAAACATAAGCAATGAAGCCAGGATTCAGATCCACCATGCTCTGCTGTGAGCATTTACATGAAACTGCTCACTGTGCTGCCTGAACAATTTCATGAGAAGCAAATCAACTCCATTTGTGTCTTTTGGGGTTTGTGTGACCCATCATCCTAATTCTAATTATGTTCTCCCTCTGATGGATTCCATAGGGAAATGGAGGACATATTTAGTAGAGAATAGGAACTACTGGGTGTGAGGAGGAGCAAGTCTTACCACCCTCAGATAGAAACTAGCAGAAACGTATTTCCCTAGTCTTGCCTTGTCATCCTTCTTTCAGTCCAGCCAAACAAAGCTGCCAGGTAATTTGTTGACTAGCACCTTTTACATCATGTTATTCTACTACCTAAGAACTGAAGTGACTTTGTTATGCTTGCAGAAGCAAGTCCAAACTACTCCATCTGGCACTGAATGTTCTTTTTACTCAGCTCCATTGTATTCATCTAATCTCCCACTTCTTCCAAACGCAAATCTATTCCAAAACCTTGGGGTCACCCTTGAGCCCTCTCTTTCTCTAACATCTTATAGCCGATCTATCAGCAAATCCCACTGACTAACTTAAAAACGTATCCCAAATCCAAACATTTCTCCACGCCTTTGCAGCTACTGCCCTAGACCATGTAACTAGTATCCCTCTTTTGAACCATTGACATAGCTGCCTAACTGGTTCAACTGCTTCCACCCTGACTCTCCTACAGAAACTTCCAAACACTGCAGTCAAAGCATTGTTTTAATATAAATTACTCCTCTGCTAAAATCCTTCTAGTATCTCTCTATCTCATGCAGGATAAAAGTCCAAAGCCTTTATCAGAGCCTACAAAGCATTACATCATTTGGCTCCAGCAATCTCTCTGATTTTATCTCTTTCCACTCTCCCACTGGATCACTTTTTCTAGCCACATTGGTAGATAGTAATCTTAGTAGTTTTGTATTTAGGAGTAATTTCCAAAAATATAAATAGTTTCTATGTATCACTCCCTGGAGCATTAAGATAGAATAAAATGGAAACCCTGGGCTTTATATAAAAATATTGGTTGAAATTCCTATGGGTAAAAACAATGGTCATTATAGCTGAAATGTAGTCTTTGGAGAAATACAGCAACCTCAAACTCCTGGGCTCAAGCGATCCTACTGTCTCAGCCTCCCGAGTAGCTGGGACTACAGGCATGCGCCACCATGCCCGGCTAATTTTTTCTATATATATTTTTAGCTGTCCAATTAATTTCTTTCTATTTTTGGTAGAGACGGGGTCTCGCTCTTGCTCAGGCTGGTCTCGAACTCCTGAGCTCAAACGATCCACCCGCCTCGGCCTCCCAGTATGCTAGGATTACAGGTGTGAGCCACCGCGCCCGGCCCTGAGAAATACAGTTTTTAATATACTCCTGTACTTAGATAAAAACAGAGATTATAGGTCACCCTTCAATTCTCTTAAAGGTTTTGAAAAAAATCATTTAAACTAGACATAATGTGCCACTGATAAAACATAACATCAGAAACATTAATAAATTGACATTTTTTCAAAAGAGAGAGCTTAGGAATATGAAAATCTAACCCTGAATTACGTTTTAGTAAGATTATTTAATTTGAATTTTGGTAATACCTAGTAAAAATTGAGCCTGAGAGGTAGCCCATTCTTTTTCCTTCTTGAAATAAAATCACTGTTAAAACTAATAAAAGTGGATTTTACTTTATCTTCTGTTTAAATATACACCTCATAAAAGTCAACATAATGGAGGTTTGTTTTTTTTTTTTTTTTGAGCCTTTTAGAAGGAAATTCAATTTTAAGGTTAAACTATTATAAAACAGAACAGATAAATGTCTTTATGTAAACTTATTTAACGCTGGCCTGGTTCTTGCAACTGACCAATGAATCTAATATTAAAATTTAAAAAATGAAACTATAAAAGTACTAGATATCTTGGGACAATTTTTTTTTTAAATTTCGGTAAAATATACATAAAATTTACTATTGTAACCATTTTTAAGTATATAATTCAGTGACACTAAGTACCTTTACATTGTCCTGCAGCCATTACCACTATGCTTCTTCAGAACTTTTCCTTATCTCAAACTCAAATTCTGTACCAACGAAATAATAACTCCCCATTTCCCTCTTCCTTAGCCCCTGGTAAGCAATATTTTGCTTTCTTTTCTATGAATTTGACTATTCAAGTTTCTTCATTTAAGTGAAATCGTACAATATTTGTTCTTTTGTGTCTGGCTTATTTCAGTTAGCATAATGTCATCAAGGTTCATCCATGTTGTAACATGTATCAGAATTTCATTCCTTTTTAATGCTGAATAATATTCCATTTTATGCATATACTACATTTAGTTTACCCATTCATCTGTTATCTGAATTGTTTCCATCTTTTGATTATTGTGAATAATTCTGCTATGAACATTGGTGTACAAATATCAGTTTGAGTCCCTGCTTTCAGTTCTTTTGTGTATATATTTAACAGTGGAATTAGTGGATCATAAGGTGATTCTGTGTTTAATTTTTTTATTTTGTTGAGAAAAGGTCTCACTCTGTGGCCCAGGCTAGAGTGCAGTGGTATCATCATAGCTCACTACAACCTCAAACTCCCGGGCTCAAGTGATCCTCCCTCCTTGGCCTCCCAAAGTGGTAGGAATACAGGTATGAGCCACCACACTCAGCCTATGTTTAATTTTTTGAGTAACTGCCATGCTGTTTTCCACAGTAGCTATGCATTTTACCTTCCCACCAACAATGCCCAAATGGTTCCAGTGTTTCCACATCTTCTCCAATACTTGTTAATCTCTGCTTTTTATTTTATGTTCAACACTCACACATAAGTGAAATTGCTGCTAATGTTCAAGGTTATTCACTGATGCATTGCTTATCATAGCACCAAATAGATACAACACAAATGTCTATTAGTAGGACATTACTTAAATACATGTCTAGAATGTGTTCATCTGATAATGTGGTTGTGGATCTGATGAATAGATAACGATGTTTGACGTGGGCAAAGTAGCAAAAGTGAAAATGAAATTGCTTCTTATAGCATCTTAAGCTTATTCCAGAAATAAGAAATATGGTGAATTAGATATTTACTTGAAATAATGTAAGGATTAGAGATATTGTCTACAGTAGTAGTCAACAAAAATCTCTTGCTAATGAGGTCATATCCAGTAAACCATATGACTATTTGAGGGAAGTATATCCCAGGGAGCAGTAATGGTGTGTGCAAAGGCACTGAGGTAGGACTATGTTTGAAATGCATGAGTCACAGCGAGAGGGGCAATGTGTGTGTCGAATATTGAGTGTGGGGGAAAATTGATGGCAATGAAATCAGAGAGGTAGCCAGAAATAAATTTGTACAAGACATTGTAGGCTCTTGTAAAGAGACTGGAGTGGCATGAGATACCATTAAAAGGTTTTAAGATATGATTAGATATATTTTCAAAATTTCACTCTGGCTGCTCGGTGAAAATAGGTAACGGCACGGAGATCAAGTAAGAGGCTCTTTCAGTAATTAAGGTGATAGTGTCTTTTGAGTCCTACAGAGGCTGGGTGTCTGGATAGTTGTTCTTGCTGAAAACAACTGAATGTGTTGAAGAATACACTGTAGGACACTGTGGTAGAAACTGCAAGCTACCTCCCAATGTCTACTATTCTCTTATTCTCTGGCAATAGAATCCTCATTTTTAGCTTGACACACTGATGGGAAGATTCTATTAATAGTACTTCCCCACTTCTCTTATAGTTATTTACGTGGAGTGACAAAGTTCT